>BCJC01000001.1:600000-755920 GCA_001600175.1 Erythrobasidium yunnanense
TTGATTGGCGCAAGAAGCTATGCGACGCCGGCAAAAGACGAAATTGTCGGAAAGCTTCAAGCGCAGATGAAGGAAGCGATGAGGGAGAAGGACAAGTTTAAGAGTCAAGTATTGAAGGTAAATTACAAGTTCAGCGTCTATGTAATCTAGCTGACTCCGGTTGCTAGAGCGCGCTATCCGACATCCAGGCCATGCAACACCACGAAACACCTCCGCCAACGATACAGACACTCCTAAGCTCTCTATCCAAGCGTAAAGAAGCGCTCAAGATCTACGAAAGCCAGAACAGACCGGATCTGGTCGAGCAGTACACGAAAGAGATCGAGATCCTGGAGACGATAGTGCCTGAAGATGCCAAGGAGATGTCGCTAGACGAGCTTGCGAAGATGGTGAAAGAGGTGATGGAGGAATTGGGAGTGCCAGCTGGCAGTGACCCGAGAGCGGGGTTAGGGACAGTCATGAAGGAAGTGAAAGCCAGAGCAGGTCTAAGAGCTCAGAACCTCGGAAAGCAATTAGCAGAAACTGTCAAGAAGGCGTTAGCGTGACACACTTCGAGCCACCAGTGTAGTACTCGGACACCAGGGGCTTCGGAGAGTTAGGCAACCCCATCTAGCAGTTCGTACCCGCTCTTTATTGCATCTACAGAAGCGTCCGTCGTAGTAGTGTCGTTAGATCATTTTCTTCCCCCTTCCACCGCCTTCCGACCTATTCTTCCGCCAATTGTTCGCAAGAACACCCAGCGTGCCGACCACTCCCAGTGCAGCGACATAGATGAAAGCCTTCCAGAGCCGTTCACCGATGTTCGATGCAGCTGCCGAAGCCAACTTCTGCGCATCTCCTTCTAGCAACCTATTCACGAGCGTGAAGATCTCGCCTGATCTGCTGCTAATCGTCCCTAAACTCTTGTTCATCCGGCTAGTGAGAGTGTCGACTTTCGCGTTGAGAGCCTTTATATCTGCTTGCATCTTGTCCAGCTGGGCAGAGACGAGGGGCTCTGGCTGAGCTTCACCAGGTTTCGAAGATTGACCAGCCGCAAGACGAGTTATTAGCGTATGCATCTCGCTAAGCTGGCCTTGCACGCGGCCGTCACTGCTTCCTCCTGATTTGGCTACGTTGTCGAGCCTGCGTGCAAGGGCATCGATAGCTTCGGTCATGCGCGCTTGGGCAGCGAGTATTGCTTGAAACATAATCGCGGGCTTGCGCAAGGTATTAGCTACTGGCTGTCATCTGGATTGATTGGACTCACATCGTCAAGATCCTCCAGCGTGCCAGCAAGCGGTGAGCTGTCTCCCTCTTTACCCTGATTCACTGGCGGCTGTTTCGCCTGTCCCGTCTTATCGGCTTTGCCAGTCACCTCCCATGACTCGAAAGCATAGACATCTACCGAGTCGGGCTCTGTATTCCCACTTGCCAATGCCGACAAGCCAAAGTGGTAGCCTGTCGGTAGTTGAACATCCTTGACTGTCAGGCAGTGATGGTTGAAGTTTCGCTTCTCTTGCGATAGAGTCGTATGCGGTTGTAAATCCAGGTCTACTCTGATCTCCTTGTTGAAGTGCGATATCCTGACCCAGACTAGGCCAGGCGCATTCCTGAAAGCAGCTTCGCACTCTCCCGCTACTTTCTCCAAGTATAGGGCTTCCTGCTCCGGTGCCCGCTTTTGACCCGTCTTGTAGTTGTCATACCATTTACTACCGGTCTTTCCGTCATCTATCAATGCTGAAATAACGTTGGTAGCGTCTGCTCCGAAGCGCCAGCCAACAGGGTCGGACCTCGCTAGTAACGGTGCGGAGGGAGCTGAATCTAGTATGATGCCCAGTCCATCGAAGTTTACAGATTGACCGAAGAAAGAAACGGCAGAGTCCGGATCATTGCTGGAATCTGATGCTTTTATCGGTTGTTTCGTCGGCGAGCCGGTCTGTCGACACTCGCGCATTAGTGCAAGTATCAGGCGAATGCATGCTGCAGCTCACTTTTGTATACCAGAAACCCAAGCCTCTGCCGCCTCGCGGGCTACCAGCTTGTGTCCTCACACTTCCGTGAACGCGCAGAGCGATCTCGACTATCCATTCTTCTGCTTTTATTTGTTGTGTTGTGAACACAGCGCCATGAGCTAGAGGTATCGGCGGGACCAGTCTGATGAAGTCAGGCGAAGTAGGGATGCGCGATCTAAGTTCATCAGGAAGGGCATCTCAGCTTCATATATACGTGACGTTCATGATAAGCTTTGACAAACGCTTGTCCAGTCACCTGAAAGCCGCTGATCTCGCTATCTTGGCCAAATGGACCTCGGAAAGACGAGCTTGGAAGCGGTTTCAAGGGAGGTAGGATAAGAGCCGCAACATTGTCGTTCTCTTGAGCTTGTGAAGATGTAGGAGAAGTTGCGGCATGTAGAAGAACCGAAAAAGCCAGCCAGCGACTGTGCATTCTCTGGAGATCCGGCTTTAAGGTACCAGCTGCACTTTAGATGTCGATGCTGTCAAGTCTGCCTTCTGTATGGCGTCTTGACGTGCCAGAATAAACCTCTTGTAAACGAAAGTCGGGATATCGAGCTGATGAAAGAGCAAGACACAGGTTACCTTCCTATCGAAACCTCAGAGTCGCAAGCATGGCTGTCCGACGACTGAAACCATCAACGCTGGGTATCATCATCATGGTAGTCCCAGGTGCGCTCAGCCGTATTGCTTGCACTTGCCAGGTCCGAAACTGATGCGCTTTTGCAGCAAGCTTCTACGTCGGGACAGCTTTGAAGAACGGAAGCCTTACATCAGAAGAGCCTGCACTCTACCCTCCTTCCATGTCTACACCGTCCCTGCCAGCTTCTTCACTTCCTTCACCCCCGGCTGCCCAATCTGTGGAAACCTCGAGACAAGATCAGCCCTCTTACAGCGGTGCAAATGATTTGACCATTCTACAAGCTCGAATAAAAAGGTGAGCCCGCTGCATGCTGGCCCGCAAGCTGCGTTCTGATCAGACTATTCCACAGTCTGAAGACTAGCAAGTTCGCACTTGAAAACGAGATCAAGGACAATCAAGAAAAGCTCAGACGTGTGGAAGAACGAACAAAAAGGAAAGAAGCTGGGCTGTCTAGCTGATACACCGATATTGAGGGAACGCGCAAAAACCATGACAGACCAGGACGTGGTAGTCAGTTACAAGCGATCTCACTGCGCTGAGGTGTCTCCTGACTCCTATCTGAGAAGGTGAAAGCAAGCTCCGGCCAGCGAGGATTACGCAACAAGGCTGTGTCGCCTCGTTGCACAAGGCAGCCAAATTCAAAAGGCCTGCCTGTTGGCCTCTACCACAATGTCATTGTTCGGACTGCTGGCATATAATAAGGGCCTCGCAGCTTCTTCACTTGGCATGACAGCTGGAAAGCAGGATGCGGGCAAAGTTTCAGGGCCTCCTGTTAGGCCGCCGTATGCTCCAGCTAGTCAAGGCAAGGGGACAACTGGTATACATCCTCGTCCACAGTCACCTCAGAAACGACATCTGCTTCATCGTCTACGCTTGCGACCTCAGCTTGCTGAAAAGCGCACATTGACGGAAACTATTCTGAAAAGTCCGCATGTACGGAGTGCACCTGCAAGACACGATGCTCGAGCAGTTGATGAGGCGTATATCCTGGCTTTCAAGTTGGAGGCTCTGCATCAAGCAGACCTAGCTGGTCGGGAAAGGCTGGTACCTTCAGCAGACCCATCATTGTTTGATACCGACCGGGAGGCTTTTTCAGCGGTAGTCTCTGAGGCTCCAAGGATGCCTGAATCAAATGAATCGGAGTCTCCGGATCGCTACCCGCGGTACAGTCGCTGGGGCAGGAGGCAGAGAAAGGGAATCGATTGCAGCGGAGGTGGACCCGCTGGCGGATAGGATACACACGGCAAGGTCGGTGTCTGGCCGGCTACAACTTGGTTCAACGCTCTCCCTTTCGTACGGCCATAACGCATGAAGGTGTTTGGTTGAAAGCACGATGCGGCTGCTGCCTTACGACGATACCAAGGTCCAAGAAGTCAGCATGCAGGTCATGCAGTCTCAGAGAGAGAAGTCTTCTGATCGTGCAAATCGTCTGGCCTGGCGCCATCCTGGAATCTCCGAGCCCAGAAAGGCGAGGGATGTGCGGCCGCTTGTGAGCCTGCTCGTGCCCAGACTTAGTATCTAAGGTTGACTGAGTCTGCCACATTACAGATGAGCAACATCGGCATGAGGTTCAACCAACTTCATCTACACAATAGGCGTCCTCCTCTAATTAATCTCAAGCAGGAGTGTGAAGAGACTCAAGAACTCAACCCAGATACTTTGGACGCTATGGATGCGGCGCTGAGCAGTATCAAGCGACTGGATGGTGTGGAGAGAGATGGCCACAGGCGCAATCTGCCAGTCTACAGGGAGTCGCTCTTCGATCGCAAGGATACAGAGTCACGGCAATGGCTTCAAGATCACATAGCCTGGTCTGGAGAGTCACAGAGACGTGGAAGTACGGCATCAAGCGCCTCTGCCACCGAGCGGCACGAGGTCTGCAGCATCGGGGCGCCATGCGCTCGTCACGCTCGCATGTTGGATAGTCAGCAACGCTCCCGACAACACAGCCGAGGCAGCAAGAGTGGCACACCAAAGCCGGCTTGGAGAGTGTAGCAAGATATCCAGCTTGCTCAGGATGACTTCTTCCGTAGTATCGACAGTTGCTTTTGTCTACCGTATCCATCCCAGATCCTGATAGCTTCCTTTGCGAAATCTCAGCTAGTGTGGTGATCCTCTCAGCTGCGCCCCTCGGCGGAAACGTCGTACGGGCTCGACAACGACTGAAAAGTTTGACTGATCGCATATTACTCTCCTGCAGAATCAGCGCTTGTCGCTCCGACTATACATCTATGCAGTCTCCATACTCTACAGCTACATCAGCAGCAATGCCGCAGCGAAGCAGCAGTTCACGGCCTTCGAGCAGGATCGGTCAGTCTTGTAGACAGCTGTCATCCGACTCGCTCTCCTCGTCATTCACAAGCGCGACAGCCTCTTCATCGGCAACACTTCCTGCTACATATCCTGCACCCATCCACGCTGGAGATGTATCAGCTTCTCTGAAGCGTAAGACCAATGACAAGGCGTCTCTGCCCTCTGCTCCAGCCATGCCTTCTCTTCCAGCTATCCCTCCTGCGGGCCCCATCACCCGCTTTACCACCCGCCTTCGAGGCTTAAGCAATTCAAGTAAATATAGCACTTCGCAAGACTATTCGTCCCTCCTTGATACGATGAGCAAGGATGCACCGGTACTGCCCAAGGTACCGAGACGATCAATCTGTCCCAGCTACCCTGCAATCAGCGACGCATCGAATCGGAGACCATCTGCACATGCATGTTCATTGAACGACACAGACGATGTAATCAAGCCGAGTGTAATCACAAACCTCGAATTACGCACCGGGAAAATACGAGAAGTACTGGTATACGTACGCGGCCGCAAGCGTCCATACAGTTCTCGAGAGTTCAGAGGCTCCTCTGATCGTCATCGATTCAAGGAGCTCATCGAAAGTCTTCTGAACGCTCGCGGCGATCCGTTGGAATCTACATCGATCAAAGTCAAATTCGCCAAGGAGCACATCGCCGTCCTTGGACGCCGTAGTAAGACAAGAAGGAAAGTCTATCCGACCTTGCTTGGAGACCAGACAGTCTCAATGGGCTACAAAGGGCTGAACAGGTAGCGGGAGCGAGACCCGGCACACTAAATAGTTGGCACCTCCTCTATATGTCACTATTCACCTGTGATGAAAAGCGTTGGATGCATGTTCTGACCTAACAGGTGTCCTGTTCGAAATCCCTTTTCCATGAGGCGATGCTCGCTAGCAGCTCGACGCAGACAGTGATGCAGCTCATCGTACAGTCAAAGCAGGTAAGAGTCCGACAACAATGGCGGAGGAGCCACATCCCATCCCTATTCCTATTTGACGGTCGCAAACGCAAGCCAGTCAGCTGAAGACCTTCGACGCAGCGGCTCCGGCACCAGGATCGGCAGCAGAGCTATTGGCTCTCAGAAAGGACTGCTGCAAGCTGATTAGCGATATATACAATGAGGGAATTCCACGTGTTCAGAATGCTCAGTTATCGCTGCAAGCCCTCACAACGTTCAAAACTCATCTGAATGTTCTGGCTAAACGCTTGAATATCATGCCTACACCTGTCGAGCCCACTTTATCACACACTACCCCGCGTCCGCCTCCTCCAAACGACTACAGCAGGCAATATACAATGCTGCCTACACCTCCATCCTCACCTCCGAAGGATACTGGGCGACCTGTGCCAAATGTTCAGCAGCCTTTTAGACCAATTATGCCGCGCAGATCAACGACAGGGCCCTACTCTAAAGCTAGAGAGGCTTACAATAATGGGATAAAGACCGGAATCCTCAATATGGCAGAACCATCCGGTTTCACTTACGAAGCAGTGAATGGATGGGTAGTAACCTATGGCACGAGAAAACAGCGCAAAGCGCCGTTCAAGTGGTTCTTCCACGAAACCGACAAACGCGCCCTTGACGAATGGCGAAGGCGTTTTGAGTTTGCTCGGAGCGAGGACGCACGGAATGGAGGAGACTATGCGAAAAAACTGGTTGGCGAAGCCTTCTATAGAGCCCATCCCGTGATATATCACAGCGGTAGATATCTTAGGCTGGGACGGTATGAAGATGCCAACTATCCCAACAAGGGCTTCACACTTTTCGCGTAGACGGTGGAAGCTCCACCGACGACGTTCTGTTATGGCGGGCAGATTTTCGGGCTATGAAGCGTTTCCCGATCTTTGATTTCTGTACATGCCGTATATTATGCGCTACAGTGGTTTTAATCGCCGTTGATAGAGATCCTCGCTCAAGCAGGACTCCTTAATTTTATGCACTCCCTTCATTCTTCTTAGCGAATGCCTTGAGATCGTCTAGTGAGATGCCAGAAGCCTGAGGGAAAGCGGGATCAGCCAAAAGACTGCGACGTCTCAGGAATGCGAAGCTCACCAAAGTGTCTCTATGGGTGGCCTCTAGCAGGACCTTCGGCACTACACTGTCTCCTAGCTTGTCTCTAGCCATGAAAGCGTCCTTCCATCGATTGACGCAGAGACACCACTTGCATCCTCCCGAAAGACCAGTCTTGCTACCGTCAGGCTGCGGCATGCCGCTTCGCAGATCGTTGCCCTGCTTTGCGCTGAACTCGAGGAATTCGTCTGTTACCTCGGCTGTTGATGCGGAGGAGCAAGTATGATCAGCACACTTATCAGATAAAGCAGATCGGCAGCAAGCCGACGTGTCTTACTTACCTGCGAGATAGTGCTTTCCTCCATCAGAAGGAACAGAGTCGCAGTAGCCATTTCTGAGGTAGCCGGTGATGGGCGAGGTCGAGCACTACAGTAGAAGAAGATCGTCATAGTACGATGAACGGATCAGGCCAGACAAAAAGGCAGGAGGGGCAGGTGTAGTGATTGCAGAGTTGTTAGGAGATATCTAGAAGTCAGCAAAGAGCATGAAAAGCTTGTATCTTGATTGGTGACTGACGATCTGCAATGGACCTCCTAGGACTGTCACAACCGGAGAGTCAGTAGAGCTCCCTTTCGCCGAGCTTTCGTCTATGAGTATCAGCAGTGCTCACCGTTCAGTCTTTGTGCTAGATTCGACATAATTCGCATGTATTAGTCTTTGTTCAACCATGCGATGTTCACGCCGCTTCACCAAGGAAAAGAGTCGCGGATAGTTGAGGGTGTGCATTCAATCCAGCAGAACACAGTCAAGATATGTTCTGATATTCCTGCCCGCAAGATAACCATCGCTTTGTGCCGGGACGGTTTCGCGCGCATTTGCAGCACAAGAATCACCAGCCTGGCCCGTCTGGCATCGCTTTCCCGACCTCCAATGATGCTACAAACAGTAATGATGCACCTAAGACGACACCGCGTCGCCGTACGAGGCTCAGTCAGCGAATGCGAACGAGCAATGAACGCGACGGAGCTACGAACGAGCGCACATGGCTACTACGTCCCAGCAGAGATAGAGTCGAGAGCTGGCTTGATGCATGGTGGAAACGCTGGCTGGTCCTTGTCTTGGTTCCAAGCTGCATAGTGAGCTCTTTGCTGTTCATGGCCCAACCGCGTAGGAACAAAGCTCATGCTTGAACTCCCTTTTCATCCAGGTTTGGTGTGTTGTAGACGACACTTCCAACAGGAGCTGATGCTAACGATTTGCTGAAGGGTCTGGTGTGCCATTCCATTTCCAGTGTCCGATCCATATGATCCAAATCTACCATGGCCCGAGCCTGGCTGGAATTGGACTTCTTCCACGCACATATATACAACGCCGCAGTGGCATAGCACTGTCAAGCATACGAATAGCACCATTCCCGAACTGCCTGATGACCTGCCGGTCGATGTCAACTTCTGGTTCTTCCTCGGTATCTACTATGGAGCGTATCTGGCAGTCGCATTGGTCTGGATTACATGCCTCTTCAATCTATACAGGTGTAAGTATCTTTGCGGAGGCCGCTCTATCGACACCGTCTGATGCTATACCTGCTAGTAAACTGGTGGCCTCGTCGTTTAGGCGGTACCATTTCATACATATTCTTCTGGCTCGGCGCACTTGTTACAGGAGCTGTCATATACTACTACGATATATTCGGCGTCCAAAAGCACAGGAAGCAAAGAACAGGCAAAACGCATGCCGGTGATCCCGTAGACTGGGAAAGAAAGACTTTCTGGGTCACACTAGCGTTTGCGACGATGGGTATGCCTGCTCTAGTGTGAGTGCAGAGTTTCATGCCGCTAGCATCGGCTGATCGTGGAGGCCGCCTACAGCTGCTTCGCCAAGCTGAGACGCGACAGGCGGATGACATACCGTCATTCGCTGACAGAAACACAGAAGACATTCTTGGAACGACAGCTAGACCGACGCATGCCAAAGTCATATACTCGCTTCTTATGGTTCATCGCTTGCGTATCCATTGCGCTCTTTGCGGGTCTGACAGGACAGGCATACATGTCTGTCTACCTATCAACGCTTCCACACGGAAGTATAGAGAGCGTCGTATACGTGTGGACCTGGTGAGCCTTCCGAGCTCTGCTATTCCGTGAGAATGTGTCTGACTTGCCTTTTACAGGGTCATTTCGTGCGGTCTCTTTGGTTCGCTCACTGGTTGGATCTTGGAGAAGAAGGTTGGAAGCCGAGCACTGGATTTTGTGTTCAGGCTGTATTTCCAGCTCGTCTATGTAAGCGTTGAAATCTGCCTTGATGCCAAGATATGCTGACATGCGTTCGTCAGCACGTCTTCTACGTAGGCGCAGTATCCGTTCCGATTCTCCTACTATACGCTGACTTGCCTTGACCATACAGCGAACGCTCTTTGCACGCCTGCGCAAAGCCGAGCAATTTCTGTACATTCAAGCTTTATCGTCGATCTGGATAGTCACCTTCTACCCGATATGGATGTCCAGAACTACCTGGAGACTCCTTCAATTCTTGATTGGCTACGACAGGTCATACACCGAGCATGCAGACTCTATCGCTACAAACCTCTACATCCGGAACCTTAGCGAGAATGTCACTATGGTTGCGTGAGTCTTTCATACCGTCATCCTAGTGTCGGAGACTGAAGCAGAACCCGGATTGCAGCTTTCTTGGCTGGCTGAGCATACTGCACTTCGGTCCGAACAGAGAGGTCTACCCTTTCTTCGACTTTTCCGACAAAGACCCGTACAACTACAAGCGTACTGCTATATCGTCTCTGAGTAAGTGCGAAGCTTGTGATTGTTTGAGCCTAGATTAACGTTGGATAACTGCAGTCATCTGGGTGTTCGAGCTATTCTCCTCTTTCATCGCACGGAGCATATGCGGTCTAGCTTTCAAAATCGATGTTACCAATACGTACGTATCTAGCAGTCCTCTCTTTTTTCGCACTCTTTCCCAGCTGACACAACGCATTCAGCGGCCTCGATACCCTGCGCGAGTTCCCGGAATTGCTTCCAGCGTGTGAGTGTTCTCATCAGGTCCAGAGAGAGGCCACGACTGACGCATCGCCCGCGATCTTCAGGCGTCTGGGCTTCAGTGCACGTATGTATGGACATTCTCCTCTTCCTTGTTACTTATAACTTCCGCTAGTAGTTGCATATAGAGCAAGAGCAAGCTGTATTTCCTTGTTGTCGTACAAACTCCTGATGTACTCGTCGTTCTCATGACCTATAGTACATTTCATCAACTGGCCTGCAGCCGTGACTTTCTATCCAAGAAGAGCATCTCCTGCTTAGGACCCTTGCATGACTGTGTCGCCTGTATGCGAAGCGGGAGGCTGCGGACTCTGCGCTATGCTAGGTCCAGATGAAGCAGAAGTAGCAGGCATCTGGACAGTCCCGTTCGGACCCGCTGAAGCTGATGATGTTCCATTCGCTCGATGTAAGAGTGTTCCCATAGAAGTAGGATCCTGATACAGCGGTTCTGTCGCAGTCGAAGGGACGGGTTGCTCTAGCTCGCCGTTATTCCTCGCAGCATGATAGCGGTCTTGAAGAATCCTAAGGACAGTGAGCTTCAGCACGAGAGGCTACACTATACATGCCGAGACTTACACTTTCTCCAGCCGCAACCGCTGTATCTGCCGCTTTGCTTTCAGGATTCGAGCATGTATCTTCTGGTTTTCCTGTTGTGCGCAATCAGTACGTTTGACATTGTTGACTGCGTTATGTCTTGACATACGTCTTCAATCTCCTTGACCTTTCCGCGAAGCTGCCTGTACTTGGTTGCATACTTGAGCTCGTCTGCGCATCGAGGTGAGCCGCAGCACCTGTAATCGTGCATATGTATTTCCATACCTGCTTTGCTTGCGACTCCCGGTGCAGGCTGGGATCTGCACATATTCGCAACGCGAAGGGGTAATTGTCTCGGCGTCAGCAAAAGGTTCGGGAAGCGTTTGGGAGAGTGACCAGAAGGGATGTGAAGGCAGATGTCTTGCTGGTAGAGTTCAAGGCTGGCCTGAAAGCCACGCTGAAGACTGACTGACCTTTGCTGTTTGCGACCGCCAGCTGCGTAATAGGGTACGACTGGTCCGCCTGCGTTGGAGGATGCTACACTTGGCTGCGGTGACAGATTCATGCTTGGAGGTGTGAGTCGCGAACGCGGCGAAGTTTAAGAGAGGCTGACGGAAAGAGCACTGATTGTCAACTGTCAGACATGCACGTGCAAAGCATCCTAAATCCTAGATGTAGGTTGAATTCGGTGTTTGGCGTTGAAGGCTATCATTACTTGACTACTGGATGCTTCTATGCTGGTTGCAACGAGGTTCGCGATCAAAGTCTGGCCTCGACTTTCCCTGTACTTTGACCCTGCTCGCAGATCCTCCTCATCTCGCGCATGGCTTCTATTAGTGCTATTCTAAACTTTTGCGTGGACGTCTCTTTGCTGCTCCATTTGCTTTCCATGCCAAATTTGATGATCTTAAGCCCAGCCAGATCTACAAACACGAGACGTCAGCTTCCACGCAGAGAACCACGATTGAGCAGCAAGGACTGACAGTTTATACCGTATCCATCCGGAAGGGGCGCGCCGAAGCCGGTCCCAAAGAACCTGTCGCCTGATGACAGACCAGAAGTGGAGAGCTTCCAGTCCTGGCTCTTTGCATACAGAGAGTCTTCGAAGAGTTCATGTGATTCTCCCGCTCTGAGATTCAGCTTCAGGCCAAGGAGATGCCGATCGAAGCCTTTGCCTGTCGACGCATCGCGGGTGAAGGTGTTATGTGTCGCTATGGCGGCAGACAGTAATTGATAGAGCTCGCTTGGCTGGTAAGAGACGGTGTCAGATAGTCAATCTCATGCAAAGGAATGGCATTGTCGCACATCCTTGTCTCCTGCTACGACAGCTTCGGTGAACTTCTGACTGTCCGTGCTGTATGTCCGGATCGTGTCTGTTCGGCCGTGCAGGTAGAGCCGCGTTGAGGCGGTCTCGTATGTTGGCGTTCCTTTCCCATGTAATTTCCGATACGCCAGTTGCAACGCCATCTGAATATAACCGTCCGGTGACAGTTTGCCTAGTAGAGATCCATTTTCTCAGCCTATGAGACCGAGTATATGAACGAGAGTAACTCACCGTGTTTCTTGATCCATTCAGCACCGTAATCGTCGTACCAGAGCATCAACCCTTCGGAATCTTCGACAAGTTCCGTAACCACCTTTTCCGCCTTCTCAATCTCCTCCACTATCTTCTGGTCCGTGACCCACGTGAGCTTCCGTACATGCTTGTCGGCGATCTCTTCAGCCTGTTGCGAGGGTTTGGCTTGTCCAGGCGTGGAATTTGCAGTTTTAGGAGGGCCTTTTGGCTTGCCGCTACCCTCTGCTAGCATGTAGTCCACCACAATTGAAGGTATGAGGGCATCGCAAGGTGAATGCTCGCCTACCACGGACGCTCTCGAATTAGATTCGACAGAAACGCAAAGCACTTTGTCAAACCACCGGTTATGCCCGTTCAGCCCGGCACATGAGTTCAGAATATGGCTATCCAGATCTAGAGACGGATTGTCGTCCGTTTCTTTGCTGGGTGCCAATGGCACAAGCTCGCTTGCACGCGAAGATATATGCGCTGAGTGGTGTATCCGCGTCCAGTCGTCAATTGCCAACACGAAAAGAGAGTCTTCGATAGCAGACAAGCTTTCTCTGTTGGCCGGAGACAGAGCAAGGAGATGATTGCGCGCCTAATGCATATTGCAGAATCAGCGCAATCATAACAGTCGAGTCTATGATGGCGTCTCACCTTCGCCCACGAGTCTCTATCGGCGCCTGTCAACACGCCTATGGGTAGAGGTGCCTCTGCCTGACTCGCCTTGGCATCTCTGATAATCATCCAGAGCGCAGTCTCAAGAGCATCTTTGCTCTTGGTATTTCCATACTCGTCCCTGACAGTCAATAGGAACAGTTGGTCTTTCACGATGATTGTGATGTTGCGGCCAGGATGAGGGTGTGGTGCCCTGACATGCTGATCATTGGGTGTGCCGGGGATACGCGATAGGCCAAAGACGCTGTTCATCAGAACAGGACGCATCCACCTCGCTGTCAGAATAATATGCAGGATAGTCAGGATAAGCAACCACTGACCGGGTGTACTGGTACATGTCAAACGGACCTGCTCTGCTTGAGTCTGGTATGAGCTCTTGTCTATTTAAGCGTATTATTAGCGAGATCCTCTTGCTGTATAGGAAAGCACAGATGGCATACCGGTTCAGTCTATCTTGAAAGTCTAGCAGTCGCCAAGCCAAGACTGCCGCCCTCCTCACCTGCCATTCCGTGAACTCTCCTTTCGCAGGCGTACTATCTGTTACGGATTCCGGTATGTCTTGGTCATGCCGACACAACACCCACCAATTGCTATGGATAGGCAGAGGTAGCCGGGAGGACGTATAGGCGACTTGGGTCCAGTAATTGTCGTTCAGCCAGTTGTTCGGCGATCTGCGATCAACGTCTACCAGTCTCTCCTGCACAGCTCTCCCCAGACCCATATGCTTGCCGAAATCATCTGCCAACGCTTTCCGCTTGTCGAGCTCAGCCTGAACCCATTGCTCTGCGTTCTCCCTTATTGAAAGGCGCGCCTCTTCTATCAGTATAGGCTTCAATGAATCGATGTATCGGCTCAGTGAGCCTGCCAAGCTAGGGACCGGTAATCTAGGAAGAGACTTTTGATGCACTATGTCGGCCCAGAGTAGACATCAATCAGATGATGCGACTGATGTGTAACATTACTAGTAACACACCGAATGTAGAAGCCTGATCTCTTCGCCGGGCATGAAGAGCGAACATGCGTCGGTGAGATGATGCAGCAGGACCGGCTTTTCCAAGGCAGATTCGGGCAGTAGACGTGCTTCCAGGATTGTGACGAAGGGTTCCTGCGCAACAGGCGAGCATGGCCAGCACCGGGCTAGGCTATGACACGGAAAGTCGGAAGGGTCGGCCAGACGAGTCGCAAGAAGCGGTACGCAGTCAGGATCGCGCAGGAGAGGCAGTAGAAAGTATATCTAGAGGTACGGCATCAGTATCTGTGTATATCGCAGTCTTTGGCAGTGCTTAGTCCGAGTATAAATTGCAGAATTTCGAGCTTTCGCAGGTTGGCTTCTCACCTTACAGCGACATTCAACACTCTGAGCAGCTCGATCTATACGCTGTGCAGCCTTTCGTACAGTCGCTCAGAGCATACACAAATGGCCAAGTTAATCACCCAAAAGACGCTTCGCTGCTTGACTGCAGGCTTAGGAATACCACCGTCCAGGGCTTCATATTGGACCGCACATACTGCATCCACACCTTCTACACATGTATATCAATCATCTGGCGAAACCTTGTTGTTGGGCGCGTTGATACTGCAAATGAACAGCTTTTTCACAAAAATTTCCCTAGCTCGCCAAAGTCTTATCAGAGCAGCACAAGCGCGCGTCTGCAGGGCTACATCCTCTTTTCCTTCTCCTGGTAACGCTCTCCTTCCTTTCCTTCCGAGGCTTGCCCGCTGCGTAGGTCTTGTCGGCCAGCGTCTCAGCTCTGCCACCCTCGGGACTCCATACTGCCAACAGTGAACCCTCGTAAGTATGATCTGCTGCACGTTTGATACCCCAAATGAATTGCCTTTCAATGACATAGGTGTCCGATTGCAAGGGGATCGCGGACGAGCGCCTTTCGTTGATGCAAAAAACAAGCAGATGCCAAGATATTGATGGAACCAAGGGAGCCAACCTATAATATTGCCTCCATGCTCGTCACCTCTCTTGGTTCCTGTCTCGTCAAGTAAGCTAGCTACGATTCAAAGATCAGCTCAAATTACACAAGATACATACATATCTCTGAATCACCATGAGCAACCGCAAATACCTGTCTCGTCTAGCTGCCGCTGTCCTAAGGCGGTGCAGCGACAGCTCCTTTAGCAACAACTGTACCTGGGCCGGCCCCAGCGTCTCTGACTACAACGGGTGAGTGGGTTTCACCTTGCCCGTATACCAGCACCGAGGCAGCTCCTGTCTAGGCTACATACCCACTGCTAGCCCTGACTCCACTCGGCAGACCTCTCTATCAAGAAGGGCAACCTCTTTATCTTCGCGTTCGAGGTCTATCAATGTGCAACAAGGCATCTATGCTTCAAAGGCCGAGATCGCGAGCCCTCCGGTGATCTCTGTAGAAATGACACCGCAGCGTAAAGCCAGCCAAAGTAGCGCTACGCCTCCCAAGAAGCGATCTGATTCAGTTACATTCTCCGACCCTTTAAATTCAGACAACGCTACCCTGCTATCTCGTGACACCTGCCCGCCGGCAGGCCGTTGTGGCCCTGGATATTCTCACTCGAAGCTTAGCTACAGGTGTCTTTCTGACAAGGAGTGGGCACACGAACGAACAGTCGGAATAGCTGTGGGCGGAGCGTTTGCCGGAGTAATCGGCGTACCAGTTCTGGCTGGAGCCGCCTATATGGGCTATAGATGCGTGAAGCCAAGAAGAGGCTACTAGGTGAATTATACGGATTTCAGATCCTGTAACGATCTATCCGCAGTTCCCGTCTGCAACGATTTCTAACGACTTAACATGCATCAGCGCCATATTGCTATACGCAGCCAACTTAGGCCGAAAGCGTCGCTCGCGCACTAGTATTAACTACGGCCCAAGAAGCGTTCTCGCTTGCATGTTAATCACTAATCTTCCAACCTCCTCACAAACTTCAAGGTCATAGCTCCCTACAAATGTTAAGTTATCTGGCGTCCGGCTGTGGTTCTGCTCTGCCTACATCGCAGGTGACGCGAATAGCTTCCGATCCTCAGTGAGCAACAACAACAGCAAGCGACACATCTTTAATGAAACGGGGGCTACTGCTATATCGGCCCCAGGTGCAGTAGCAGCTCCTGTCATTGCGCAGCAATCTGGATCAGCGAGGTCTATTCGATTGTCCAGCGAGGCTTTCATGCTGCTACCTGCTTCCATCGCGCTAGCGATTCCTCCGCATCAGATGACGGCTACGCGCTGCCTTTCTATGTCAAAGGCCCATGAACGGGAAAGCTTGCCAAGGCCCTCCCCTTTCGAAGAATGAGCGGAGGTCGTCAGGTCACTGAAGGGGCATGGGACATGGGCCTATAAAATCTGCCTCTCTGCCCAACTCCCATCTTGACTTCTGCCTCAATCGACTCAAGCAGGCAAACGAATATCAGCACGAAACCTCAGATACGAACAGCCTGAGCAACGACATAAGCAGCCGTAGACACATCTCTGGCCGTCGACTAGTGACCGCGGTCCTCGCTGGGGGCGCAGCGGCAAGTCCATTTGTAACAACGACAGGAGCAGGCCCCTCGATAACATCTCTTGATCCCGCCGGTGAGTGACTTGTCTGTTATCTTACGTCAGGGTTGCTGAAGTAGAGTCTCCAATCAAGGCTTCACTGCTGTTGACCCTGCGAGCTCAAATCCCCAAGGGGTCCTCAGCAGGAAGGGTTCTAGTCTTGCTCCTCAACAAAGCTCAAAAGCCATGCATCAAGGAAATTACGGTCAGCCGTCGAAGAGTGCGAACCCTCCCGTAATCACTGTAGAAACGACGCCGCACCGCAAGGTTAGCCAAAGTAATCCTTCACCTCGGAGTCAGAGAAAGCGATCCGATTCAACCACACTACCTGGCAATTCAACTCTGAAGGATGCTTCCGTCACTCTTCCCAATGACCCCACTGTGGTCATTACTCCCTTGGCAGCTGTCGAAACATGCCCGCCTCTGCCAACAGGCCGTTGCGGGCCAGGATACACTGCCGATAAGGGGAGCAACAGATGTAAGAATGCCAAAGAGAGACGCGACGGCAAGATCATCCTCGGATCAGTATTAGGCGGTATCTTCGTAGGGCTACCGCTCCTCGCCGGGGGAGGCTACGCGACCTACAAGTGCTTGAGACCTAGGCGCCGCTAGTAGCTGAGCATTTCCACAAATGCCACTCTTGCGTGCGTTCTCAGCTCTAGGCGACGACCCTTTCATGCCTGATCATGATTCCTGCCTGAGAGCTCCTGACAAATTCTTACTGTAGTTCGTCGTCTGTATCGTGTAGGCAGCAAAGTCTTCCACCGTGATGTCCGCATGCACTTCATAAAACCCTTCAAAACCTGAAGACTGGCAACCGGCTGTGTTTTTGGTCTGCATACGTCGCAGGCGATTGTGAAAACCCAAAATTCCTCTAATCTGTGTCTGTAGTGCCCTCTATGCTTCACACGTACTAACGTATAAAATCTGAGATCACAACCCCAAGGTCAAAGCTCGATTGCCTTCCTCTCCGCGATGAGTAACAACAACAGCAAGCAACATATCACCAAAGGCAGACTGGCTACGGCTGTTCTGGCTGGAAGCGTACTAGCGACTCCTGTCTCTGCGCAGCCGTCTGGATCTACAGCTACGTCTCTTCGTATCGCCAGTGAGAAATTCGTTGACTTTTGCTAGCCAAGCGCATCTGAGCATGATTATGCAGAACACAATACTGTAACCAATCCTACTTGCACTCCCTTGCAGCCCTCAGTCCTCGTGACCTCTCCCACCCTTGATGGCGATGTTATCCAATTGCGCGGAGTGACAGACAGGCGATCTGCAGAGCCACTCGACCATCCTCCGGAACCGGGCGACCTGCAGGATGGCGCTAGCGCAGCTAGTATCCGGCCAGCAAATCGAGCATCCCAGTCGCAACAAAGAATCGCAAGCCAGGAATTCGCGAAGGTAGCTCCAGTCGCGGGCCCAGACGCGATGGTAAAGCTATCTCGGGATCAGTGTTGAGCGGACCAATCGTTGGAGTACCACTGATCGCTCTGGGTATCTACGCTGGGTCCAGATGCCTGAGACGTAGGCGCTGAAGGTTGCATTACCAGTGTGTGCTCTCCGCTTCCCCTCTACTACGATTTAGTCTTTATTTTCTGTCGGCCATGCTGTCTAGCCTCCGGCCTTGAACCTCTTTTCAGCTCTTTCGTCGAATCCTATATTGACGTTGCTCGTTCAGCGCCATCGGACGAGGCAGGTACACCTATATCATTGCTGCTGGTGCCCACTCGTAAAACAGCCACGTCGCCATACGGTACCGTCACCCGAGATTTTGTCGACTTTGTATATCGTCGTGACAGGCCCGAAGTTCGCTGATCTGTCCAGCATGTAGCGATACTAATGCTGTATTGACAGTCAGAAACGCTGACTGGGTATGTTGATGTGGGATGTTGTATTCACCTGCAACGCAGCTCGCTTTTGCATTGAGGAGGCGGTTCCAGAGCTGCTTCGGGTGGTAAGACCTGAGTTCTGGCATTATGCGAGTGCTGAGGCTGTACTGGCATAGTAAGCAGATCCTTGAGGATTTCCAAATCGACCGTGTAATTCCCCTTTGACCAGCTTTCCGGAAGTCGGGCGCTTTGTGAATACGATGGCCGCGACCGAACAGCTTAGTAACGGCTCGAGCTCCTTTTAAGTGCATCCAAGCACTAGCAGAACAGTTATGGATAGATAAAAACGGTAAGCACAGAATTGATTGGGATGCATTGCTGGTCCTATCTGGCGTCCAAAAGCACTATAGTATAGGTGTCACTGCCACAAGATTGGACAGCATGGGTGCTATTGAAGTGCCAGAGCAATAGACCAACTCGACCCCAAGATATCCCTTTGGCGTTCACTGCATCGGCAAGCTTGGCCAGGAGTTGTTTGTCTTGATCCTTCATAAAGTGAGAAAGGCCAATCTTTGCGATGCACGGGCCTTGCTCAATCAAGATATCACAGTCGGCACCCGCGAAGCGTATCTCCTTGATCTTGTAGCAGAAGTCGCGAGATCTGGACGACGAGCGCGATTTGCGGCGGCCATTCTGCTGTCCAGCTGAAGTGACCTCTTCGGAGACGCTGCCGAGACTGGCTCGTCTCGAGTGGGGTTTGTTGTCCCCGAATGACTTTGCGTGCGCTTTTGCAGATTCCAGCTGCATCAGCTTGTTGGCGAGCGCAAGTTCCAATTTCTTCACTTCGTCGGACAGAGCTGTCACCTTCTTCTGTGCTAGAAGCTTTTGCTGTTCATGTTCATCGTATGTGGGACCTGTCCATCGACCGCCTGCTATGCTACCGAAGACAGACATGGTTCGAGTGCTTCTTGAATGTCGGTATGAGGGAGACAGCTGCGCTTTCGAGGGAGTTTGAGGACATCTGACAGTAAGCGCAAGTGGTCCGCTTGACAAAGGTCAGCTGGGTGTGAAAGGTCAGAGCTTGCATCCTTT
Source organism: Erythrobasidium yunnanense (assembly GCA_001600175.1). Taxonomy (NCBI): domain Eukaryota; kingdom Fungi; phylum Basidiomycota; class Cystobasidiomycetes; order Erythrobasidiales; family Erythrobasidiaceae; genus Erythrobasidium; species Erythrobasidium yunnanense. The sequence goes on from BCJC01000001.1 coordinate 619,224, forward strand.
TGAGCATAACGGCAGTTGCGTAAGTGTGTTCTTGAATGTGCAGGTAGGTAGGATCAGGATGAATGTCAGGAAGGAGAGGAGATGTACGGTATCTTGCTTTGATTTCATCGACGTTGCGACCGATACCATACGATGCCTCTGAGCCTGCCGCCTCCGAAAGCTTCAAGCAGTTCTGTCAGTGGTAGTAGTAGCAGTGTTCCATCAGCTGGGATATCGACAAAGAGCGAGAATGGTCAAGAAGCAAGACCAGCCATAGCCTCTGGATCTGGGACAAATTTCAGTGGAAATGGCAACAGCAGCAGCGATAACGGCAGCAAGAGTATAGGCGGTCTATCACTTCCACCGCCAAAGACAAAGAGCAAACAGCAATCCGCGAGTCAGCCCAAGAAGTTTCATCTTGATTTACCGAAAGCACGCTCGTCAGGCGAGCTTGATGGCACTGATACGCAAGAACAAGGACCTACGAAACGCGCAAGAGTGATAGACGATACTGCTGGGCCATCCTCGGGCCTCAGAGGTCTATTGCCAGAGCCAAAAGCGAAACCTACAGGAGGGCTAGATCTTCCGAGTCCGGAGACATTAGGCAGCAATGGACTTGCACCTACATCCTCCTTGAAAGGCTTACTACCTCATACGTTGAAGGGCAAAGGAAAAGCAGTGGAAAAGAAGCCTGAGCCGGCAGACGTACAAGCGATACCTGCGGATGACAAGGCGAAAGCCCCAGCAGAGGACCAGGCTGTTCTCGACTTCTTTGGTTTGGGTGAGTAGCATTTGTATTTCCAGCAGTCCTATGCTGATGATTTTCTTGCAGCGAGCGAATCTGCAGATGAACCCGAGCAGCCAGCTGTTGACTTCTTTGGTCTGGGAGCTTCAACGCCTGCTGCAAATACCAAGAAAGAAGCCCCCAAACCAGCGACTACAGCTCCTCCCCCCAGATCAAAGACAATCTCCGCTACATCAACCGCTCCACAACGCACTACCACCTCAAGTGTCAAGATCTCTGCGGCGCCAACTACCGCTGCACCAGATCTCGCATCCAATTACTATGCAACGCTACCGCTAGCAACTCCGGGTGACCCTTACCCTGGCTTCTACCAAAAACCCGATGGAAGCTGGGCGGCGAAACGGCCTGATGAGTGGGAGATCTGGGCGGCAGCAGCGAGCGGATGGAATCAATCGCAAGAGCAACTGGATAAGAAGGATGAGATGCCGAAGGATTTCGAGCAGTCGGGTGTCGATCTGTCTGTAGAGGTCCGAGCGGAAGCATTGAGGAAAGCAGCGGCGGACGACCTTAATGCAAGACCTTCCAAGATTACAGATGAAGATAAGAAGAAGATGGAAGAGGAACAAGCGAACGTCAAGTCCAAGGCGAAGAAGTTTACGCATGTCGCGAGAAGCAGGCATCAGCTGGGCACACTCATTCAGGATGCTCAGACAAATCGGCAAGAATTGGAGGACAGGATAGCTCAGATGAAGAACAACAAGCGAGGCGGTGGCGCCAAGTATGGTTTCTAGGTTTCTAACGCATGAGCTGAGCTGTAGAGGCGATTCCTGTCCCGGCCTTTTAGTGTTATTGAAAGGTGTTGACAACCATTTCCTGCGCGCGAACAATCGTATATAGCGTACAATGCAGCACTGACAAATCCGTCAGCTAACTCTCGCTGTATCATGAAAAGCGGCAAGTTGCGCCTGAGCTTGTCATGCGAACCAGCTGCATTGGCCGAGCTTAATTCGGAAACAGGAGTAGCGTACAACGCTTTACTCGTATGCAGCAACTGAAAATGCCGATATATGAAAAGGATACAGGAGGAGAATGCTAAAGGAGGTCATCAAGATCCGTCAAGGAGAGAATACGAAAGATAATGACGCCGTCAAGGCGTGGGATAGTGAAGTCCTGACATGAAATACGGAGCGCCACGAAAAGGGAAGGTATCGCAGATTTTCATGTCCAGGAAGCGTGACCCGAAGGCATCATCCTTAGATGATCTTGTCCACATTCTGACCGAACTGTCCAGCGTAGTTGCCCTGTTCACATAAAAGCAGAATCAGTCTCGGCACAGGTTTCAGTCGGAAAATAGGCGTGAGCTTACCGCTGGGCTATAGTTGCAGACGGTGTATAGATTGTTTGTGAAGCCACGGAAGACTTCTGATCCGTCAGGGTTGACGAACTTTGAGCATTTAGCTTGGTAGCATCCCAATTTTGTCGAAGCTTTCCAGACGACCTGGGTGAAGTGCGAGTAGTTTGGGTTGGAAGGGTTGTAGTCCTTCTCCTCGCTCATCCATGCATCCACGACGTTCTGACCAGTCTGTGCATAACCTGCGGCTGCGGCCAGGTTCTGTCCTGCACCATTCGCGCCTCCGTGATGCCACACACACTTCTCAGCCCACGTCTTGGCAAGCGACGTAAGACCAGCATCCCATGTCATTGCTGGGGCATTGTGGGATTTACGAGCGTTATTATGCGCTACGAGAATGTCGGAGATGTAGCCAGATGGGCCGCCATTGCTGCTTCCACCGGTGTTAGCGGGAGGAGGTGTAGATGTGGTCTTTGTAATCGTGGCGGCTTTGCAGGTCGAGAAGTTGTCGCGGACTCTTTGGCAGGAAGCTGTAGGAGTTGCGCAAACTGTTCGGGTTCCGAACTGAGCTCCACACCGCTGGTTGGCAGATGCAGTGGTGATGACAATGGTAGTAGCTCTGGCAGTGGATTGCCAGACGCCCGTGCCAGTTGTCTTTGGTGTAGCTCTCGCAGCAAGGACGGCTCGATCTATGCAGTCGAGCAAAGTACACGCGTCAGTTTTGACTTTGCAGAGGCAGGATGAATCCTCAGACCTGTTGCAGCTACATCTCTTGCCGCTAGATTGGCCCGAGCTTGCAAAGTCTCAGCCGGGACGCTGGGAGCGCGCGCGACTCTGTGTCTTTGTTGGACGACTCCACCAGGTGCTCCAGCATCCTGAGCGAGGATTGAGGGTACTGCTGCCAGAACAGCGGCGAAGAGCGAGAATGAGAAGTGCATGATGGTTTGTTTTGCTTAGGAACGAAAGAGCGGAGTTTCAAGTGAAGGTGGATGTTGCGAACGACTTGCGATACAATGAGAGTGGTACGATGCGATGCGATCTGTTGATGGCGGATGCTGAGCTAGGTCGACTAGCTGAGTTCTGAAGTCAAAAAGTGGACGGAAGAGGAAAGGTGTGAGCGAGGGAGAGAGAGGATGAGTCGAAGCGAAGGAAAGAAGCGAAGAGGGAAAGGGAACAATAAACAATTTACATTTCAAAGCCAAGCAAAGAGGATTGTCCTTCGTTGTCAAGGAGATTTGACGTGATTGAGGCACGCAAGATTCGATCACGCGGGGGATATGCACAAACCGCGTACCTGGTGCCTGACAAAGCGATAAACACGCAAAAATTGACGTGTCAAGCCTGAAAACACGCTACATCGTTATGCTACGAGGTGCAATGGATAGCTTTGGACTGGACTGGAAGCAGAGAAATGAAAGGCTTTGACATATATGAACGATAGCAGAATCAAGTAGCGTCTTAAGCAACAACGCAGCCGCCGCCGCAGCCACCACACTTTCCGTCCTTGTAGCACTGAGTAGGCAAGCAGTGAGAACCGCTGTAAGACTCTTCTCTTGCGACAAGCTCGGCAGTCTACGTGACAGAGGATGCAGAAGAGCGGTCAGCGCTGTAGCTCTGCGAGCGCTGCCGCGGCTCAAAGTACACTGACCTCGTTGAAGGTGCTCTTCTTGATCATCTTGTCCATCCGCGCGTCATTGCCGCCTTCATTAGCTGGCGTGCCAGCTGCCAAGCTTGAGGAAACGACAAGGATGGCAGCGGCAGCCTTAACGATGTTGGAAGATGGTCTCATATTGTGAGGAGTGCCGATGGACGATGAAATGAGTGTAGACGTATGGATTTGGCGAGGAGTACTAGCTATCAAAGCCTTGTACCGTTGTAAGCTGGGGAAGTGTGAAGTGTGAAGTGTGAAGTGTGTGAGAAAGAGGGACCTGGAAGTGCTCAACATGAGTTTTGTAGGCTGAGGTTGAGCGATTCCTTTCGACAGCCGATAGCGAAAGGGACGTTTCGCTTGAATTCCCACGCAAGTGCTCCAGGAAGCCGTAGTCGCGGAGACAGCTCGATATCCTTTAGGACTCCGAAACGTATCCCAGCCCAGCAAGGGAAGCAGCCTCGTGGGGCGCACACTTGCCGAGATCGAGGGCGGATAGTTTGCACTGCCAGTGGGCCAGCCTGGCAGGCCAATTCTGCTACAGTCACACGCAGCAACCGTGCTACGGTAGCAGGTGAAGAAGGTCTTGGTTCTGGCAAGTAAGAAGACACTGGGAGAGGATCTGGCTGTACATCTGCGCGTCACAACGCCTTGTAGAGCCGTCCCTTACACACACTTTTCTGGTCAGTGGTACGCTGTTCAGACACCAATTGTTTGTCTTCGTTCGCTGGTATACGCCTGGTATGCTGAGGGTGTCCAAGATATGCCGCGGACATGGACCTTTATAAGTTTGGATGCTTCAGGCAGCTGGTCAGGGCCACAGGATCGGTTCGAATACTCTTAGCAGAAATCTCGATGCTATCTACCATAGTAGGCAACCCCATATCAGCGTACGAAGCAGGGGTATATGTTTCTTGAGAGCAAGCAAAGGCTCGTAGAACACATGGGAGCCACTGAAGCCGTGAGGTGACAGCTGGGACGATGGGACAAGAGCGCACCAGGCCACTAGGCGATGACGCAGTCTGGCGCATCTGGGCAATCACCGCACTTGCCCGCAGAATAGCACTGGTCTTCGCCCGGACATTGGTTGTGCCAAGACATGATCCTCTTGACAAACTTCGGGCTCTGGGATGTCATAATGTTGTCAGTCCTTTCCTTTTGCGATTGCTAAGTGAAAACGGATGGAACTGACGTCTTCGATCCTCTCAGTTCCGGTGTGGACTCCACTGTTGTCGATGGGTGTAGCAGCTACCATATTTGACGAGAAGAGGACAGCTACAGCTGCAGCTCCGATGGCAGTAGGGCTTGGACGCATGGTGAAGGTGAAGTACTGTTTGTGAAGGAATCGCTGTGAATCGGCGAAAGTATAGGCACCAGCTTTCAAAGCGGACCTGTGCGCGGTATAACTGGTTCTAGATTGAATTGTGGAAAGAAAAGCTGTCAGGTCGATGACAGCTGGCATCATAAACCGAATTTCGAAGGATCCTTTGTTGATTGCCAGCGGCTCGCTCGTTCGCGGAGCAGATCCAGGCGGCAGTGTGCAAAGTAGCTAAGCTTGCTTGTCATTTTCCTGACGCAGGTTGCTCACGCTTGGCCGGCTTGAAGGCTGTCTAGCGTTCGCAGACATTCCGGTCTGGCCAGGGCGTAACGAAGCCATTCGAGCATGGGAAGGCTCCGCCTTAGAAAGGAAAGCACTGGTGACAGTTTGTGGGATCCAACATGGCCTTGAATTATGTTGAGGGAGCATTCGTGCGTTGCACCATCGAGAGTCCAGGATCATGATAAGCTACACGGTCTGCATACTTGTATTGTCCATAGAGATCTCGCCATACAGTCTAGGTCTGACGAGCGTCGTCTGAAGTAGTCGCAGCTCTGCTTCAGGCTCATCAGATCACGATGTCGGCATTACTCCCGCCAGTTCAGAAGTCGCGCAAGCCAGGGCTGCCGTCGCCCAGATTGCAGATACCTTCATCTTCATCAGCTCCAGCGTCGGCGTCAGCTTCGTCATCTTCAGGTTCATCGGCTTCAGCTTCGCCAGCACTGGGCACGCCTGCGAGCTCTCTGCGACAATCAGCGAGCAAGTACGATGATCTATACGATAGCAGCAAGAACCAGATGCCGCAGCTGGACCAGCTTTCACTCACTGATATCGACAAGGATCTGACCTTGAGGCCCGGTTTAGTCACTCCGGCTGGCATCCCGATATCTACAACTTCGAAGCCTGGCAAGCCTAAGCTAGGCCTACAGACTGTAAAACCCTCCCCGCCGTTATCGCTTCCTCAGGCTTCGCCGTATGTCTCATCAGCTGCTTCCACCTCATCAAACCCTATGTCCAGAAGCGAGAGTTTCGAGGGACAGCTACTCAGTCAAGTAAGCTTTACGGGCGAGGACGAGTACAGACTATCGTGGGAGACCTTGGAAGATCTGGGCAAGCTGGGTGAAGGCGCTTCTGGAGAGGTCAGAAAGGTCAGACATAGGCCGACTGGTCAGATACTGGCGAAGAAGGTAAGCTTACGGGTGATCTGGGTCACTGTACGAATCCGGCTAACCATCTGGCTTGCAGACCATCCCTGCATCTCCAAATCAGGATGTTCAGAAGCAGATCCTTCGTGAGCTGGCGTTCAACCGCGAATGTCGGGCAGACTGGATCACAAGGTACTATGGTGCCTTCCTGGAGGATGTACGTTCAGCCAGTCTAGGTGTTCTTAGTGGATCATTGGGCTGATGATATCCTCCTTGACACAGAGCGACAGCCAAATTGCGATCTGCATGGAATACTGCGAAGGCGGCTCTCTCGATGCTATCTACAAACGCATAAAGCAGCGGAAAGGTCGTACGGGCGAAAAAGTGCTGGGTAAAGTGGCAGAAGCTGTGTTGCAAGGTCTCAACTATCTACACGATCGGAAGATCATTCATAGAGATATCAAGCCTTCGAATATCCTCGTTACGCGAAAAGGCTGCATCAAGCTTTGCGATTTCGGTATATCTGGAGAACTGATCAACTCGATGGCGGGCACCTTCTGTGGTACATCCTACTACATGGCACCTGAACGGATACGAGGCGCAAAGTATACAATCACGGCGGATGTAGGCTAAAATCCTCAGTCTTTTGACTTGTCTTGCTGATTACCGCGCGAAGATCTGGTCTTTGGGTCTAACGATACACGAAGTTGCCATGAACAGGTTTCCGTTTCCTCCAGAAGGCGAAGCCCCGCTCGGTCCGATCGAACTGCTCAGCTACATTGTGCACATGGACACACCGGAGCTGAAGGATAACCTGGAACAGGGAGTGAAATGGACAAAGGCTATTCAGGACTTTGTTAGGCAATGGTGATTGCCTTTCCGCTTGTAGTTCGTCATGCAAGCTAACAAAACTGTTTTCCATGGCAGTCTGGTGAAGGACCCTGCGCTGAGGCCGAGTCCCACGCAGCTCATTCAGCACAACTGGATCAAGAAGTCACAGACCTGGAACCCAGATCTTGAGGCTTGGGTAGCTCAAGTTTGGGAGTGGTGAAAGCATTGATACACGTTGTAACGACTTCTGGCAGTTCTTGTTGTGGTACATATAGGACAAGGAATCGATGTCGTTCGAGGCTACATGTTTTGCTTGTCGGGCCTTGTGTGCTTTTCACACACACCCGAACCTCCTTCTCGGTGCCCAGCTGCCTATCGAAGGCGGTCTATTCGAGAGACTCTCTTATCATATGCCAGTTTTGATATGGTTCCGGCGTATCTTGACCCCGCCTGGCGAAATGTACAGTATATTCTCTGAAGGTCCGGAAACCGTGCTTTTCGTACAGCGATTTACCGAGCGGTGTCGCGGTCAAGACTACAGGTATGTTGAGCTCGTCTGCACGAGACTTGACGAGATTGAGCATAGAAGTCGCGATTCCTTTGCGCTCATACGCCGGAAGGGTATAGACAGTGTTTAGAACTGTCGCATGTAGCTCAGCGGAAGACGTAATGAGCATGATAAGCAAGCAGATTAGACTGACTGATATGCTGCCTATCGCCCATGAAGTCCTCCCACCCTTGCTTTGATTCGGCCGCCATCTGAAGCATGAATGGGCGGTCTCCCATGTTGTAAATAGCAGGCAGCAGTTCATATAGGCCACCTTGCGTCTTGTGTGCGTTCAGGCTCGCGACGGTGCCAGTCTTCCAGCCTATGAAAGCTACAGGTCCAGAGCTCTCGTTCGCTTCGACCACGTACATGGTGTTCTCGGCGTCGTTGAGTTCGCCAGTAAATGCTTTCACATGCAGCTGCACTTGCTCCTCGGTGAAGCCGTCAGGAAAGCACACTTGGTCGATAGCATTCGTCTTGCGTGCAGCGATCCAGATGGCAGCGATTGCTTCTGCATCCTCAAGCCTAGCAGGACGGATAGAGAAGGACATGTTGTAGGACAGAGGCGATGATCTGTCAGCTTGCGAATAAGAGCATGGTCCCGAGAATCCGCATGACCGAGAGTCGATACATTGTGAGATTATTACGCCTGACTTTGTAAAGTGCCATACAGCGGTACACTAATAAGGTGTATCATGTACACCAGGACATCGCATCGCCGAGGTTTCTCACTATGTTCTGCGCCCCGACACTGCTGCCTTCAGGCGCAACCTATGCCCATTAAGCATTCTGCACTGGCTCTCGCAGCATATGCCAATTCGAATATGGCTGTAAGCCCTCCTTGCCCTTCTCCGGGATGTATGCGATATACTCTTGCAAGGTGACGAAGCCATGGCGCTCGTACAGAGCCTTAGCGCGAGTGACTGCTTCCATGAAGATAGGGAGTTGCTGCTCATCAGCATACTTCTTGAGTATGTTCAGCAGTGATGAAGCTATGCCGCGCCTCTCGTAGGAGGGTAAGCAATATAGCTCCTCCAAGCCTGCGTGGTAAAGCTCTTCAGGTTTCGCGATGACAGTATTTCTTCCAAGCTTACGAATATGTCGCCTTCCCTTCATGTACTTCTCCCATCCTGCATTTGTATCGTCCACCAGCTGGGCTACGGTCTTGTATTCTCGCAACCTGTAGAGCGATCCCTCTGCAGCATGCTGTATCTCTGTGCCCTTCATACTCTGCACTGTCCCGATTCTCCACTCTATAAATGAGACGGGTGTTCGGCCACTCGAGGCAGCCGTTTCTGCATCTTCGACGATATAGAATATCCTGGACGGATCTTGGAGGTCGGTACGGAATATATGGACTCTTGCTTGTTGATCAGCTTCTGAGAGACCTTCTGGATAACATGCTTGGTCGAGGGCATTGGTACCGCGAGCTGCCGTGAAGATGGATGCTATCGCAGCTGCATCCGATAAGTTGGCGCGACGTGTTTCGAGGGGCATACCGGGAGTGGAGCACAGAGAGATGGAGGTGAAGTTACAGGCAGAAGCAAGTACGAGAGTTTGGCGAGTGATGAGACGGGAGCCAACCCGGACCGGTGACTCATGAAAGTGAGGTAAATAGGCATTCGGTGTATGTCAGCAGGAGAATATATGCTATTCTCGTTCTTGTTCGTGAGCAGAAATAACCCTCAGCCATCGGTAAACTTCACTTGCGGTTGTTTCGTGGGAACCAATCGCTCCTTCAGATGTCAGCTCAGCTTCCAGTGCTCATTATAGGCGCTGGCCTTGCTGGATTGACTGTTGCTCGCGCTCTTCTGCGATCCAAGATACCAGCTGTCGTCTTTGAGAGTTCCGCACAAGGGCGTTCTCCCGGCTATGGCTTGACATTGAGGTCAGCAGCGTACAAACCGCTGTTGGAGCTGCTCAGCATCGACGAGACGACCTTCAAACAGCGAGTAGCAGTGGATGCAGCTATCGGTGGAACGGGAAGAGTCCAGAAACACCTCGAAGTCGACGCAAGACAGGGCAAGATCCAGCAGCAAGAAAGCGATGCAAACAGCGACGACGCATGCAGAGTTAACAAGAGAAAGCTACGCGATCTACTGGCGGATCACGTAGATATCCGCTGGGAACACAAGTTCAAGAGCCTCCAGTTCGGTACCGACAACATCATAGCGACTTTCGAGAACGGCGAGACTGTCCAAGGCTCCTTGCTCGTTGCTGCTGACGGTGTGCATTCGCTAGGTGTGTGTCAGACCCCTATGCTGCTCAGGAAGTAGCTGAGCTTCCTTATTTCCAGTTCGCGAACAAGTCCTCCCAGATCTCAAGCCAGAGGTCTTGCCATACGTCGTGATCAATGGGCAACGCAGATACTCGAAAGAAGACTACGAAGCTATCTTCTATCCACTTCTCAAGCAGACCGCGTCTGTCTATTCGAATGTCGACGGCAAGAGCCTTGGAATCAGCATCAACGACTCGAAAGCAGACGAAGTCAATGTTAGCTACACTTACTCCCGTCTTCCAAGAGACGGCGACGACCCTCTGTATACGCCTAACCGCTCGAAGGAAGAAGCGAAGACCATTCCTGCAGAGTTCTTCGAAGAATTGCAACAGTTAGGCAAGCTCTGCCAACCATTCAAGAGCGTATTCGATTCAGAGACATGCAAAAAGGATAAGCTGCTAAGCTGGCTTATGCGTTCAACTCCACCTTCGAAAGAACAGATAGCGAAGTTGCCTAAGACGGTTGTTCTTTTGGGTGACGCAGCACATGCAGCTCCGATAGTAGCTGGAGTAGGAGGAGAACAGGCCATACGCGATGGCCTCGATCTTGGAGAAGCTATTGCAAACGGTAAAGCGTCGGCCTTTTCAAGCGATGCGTTGACACGATGGATCGAGGGAATACAAGAATCTGAGCGGGATTTGCATTCGTTACATACCCAGCATAGCAAGTTATAGATAAGCTTTAGACCAAGTTGCATAGCATTGTAATCGTAAGACCATCCTGCCTTCCCTTCCTCCCATCTCCCTTCCTCCCTGCCATTCCCTCTTCCTTCTCTCGACTCATCTTCCTACCCGCCAATCTGCCTGCGAGTGAGACTTTTCAAATGGATATTGACGATGAAGAGCTTCATCTACTACAAAGTCAGCAGATGCTGCTGTTTTCTGGCCAGGTTTGGAGCCGGTCCGACGATGAGCTACTGCTGGAGCCAGATAGTGAAGACGGCGAAGAACGACATGTCCTTATCGAAGATAGTGACGAGCAGTCCCAGCTATCACTAGGCATCGAGCATTCGCCGCCCGCGTCCAGTCTGCCTGGTCGACCAGACGCCAGCTCAGCTTTCAGCCAGGACAGAGCCAGATATGCAAGCGACAGTGAACACCTCATAGAATCGGAAGAGGACGAAGGGGACGCCGACGTCGAAGATGATCGAGAAATGGAACTTCTCGAGCTCTCAGACGACCAGGAGGGCCTGGTTCTGTCAGATCAAGATGAGCTTCAGCACGATGTAAAAGCTGTCCAGATTACAGCGCCTTCTCATACCAGCCACGGTGTACTGCAAGAGGTCCTAGATGGGTTGGAAACGTCAAAGCTCGTCATTCCAGACGATGCTACAGGCGCAGAGCGGCGGTCAGTGAAGCGACTCGCACAATGCATTATTGAAAGCTGATTCACTTTCACCTCTAGTCAACTCATTATCCAAGGACTGCAGAACCTGGCCCTTTCGTTCCTGCTGCAACTCACGCTGTCCACTACCCTAGCATCTGGCGTGCAAGACTCGGCTCACAATAGCTATGTCAGCGACCCCGCAGATGCTTCAGACGACAGTAACGCCGAGCTGGGCAACGCGTTGCCCAAGAAACAGAAAACAATCCCGCGACCCAGCTACAAGCCCATCAAGCTGCGGTTTGGCAAACGTAAGACTTCGTAAGTTTGACATAAAGCCTTCTCGACAATGATACCTGACGAGCTCTGTAAATCAGCATACCAACAAAGAGACAATCCGCGGTCACGGATGATGAGGAAGACCCTCCAAATACGGAAGCACCCTCTGGTGCCTTGCGAAGCGTTATCTTTCCTACGAGCCGACACGCATCTCGTACTATCGGTAAGGTTTGAGCGAAGAGGCAGGCTGTCGCTTGCTCTAATTCTGGATCTCCTGTTAAACAGCGCATACTCTTCGGGTAGCCGAGATCGCGAAGGATGCCCTCGACGCTGATCGAACGGTCACTCTGCGGTAAAGATTCTCTATCTCTGCTTATTGACCGATACTGACATTCGCGATTGGCTAGCGACATCTACTATCGTGACGTTGCCTTGTTTGGCACCCAGCATAAAGTTAACTCGGTATGTCACGGATATGGTCACATGTGAATTAAGCTGATGCCTCAACAGGTTGCATTGACCCTGGCGAATACTCTAAGAATCCGCCGATCCGATCTCAACATTGTCGCCGCTTCGAAAGGTCTCGCTCATGGTCACTTGAAGTTTGTAGCGAAGGACGGATCAGAGACTGACTGTATGTCGAAGGAGGTGCGTATCGGGGAAGCTGCAATCCGAACCCGACTAAGAAGCGACCAGGGCTGTCTGATTCCGCCCAAGGAAGAGATAGCTAGCATAGTCGTGCCATCCGACCTTCGCTTTATACTCATTGTGGAGAAAGATGTAGGTGAAAAGACTGAACGTCCCGACTGGTGCGATTTAGCTGACTCGTTCTCTCCAGGCCGTCTTCAGACCGCTGGCAAACAGCGAGTTCAGCAACGATCCAGTCCTGGGCAAATCAGTTCTGATCACCGGCAAAGGGTATCCCGATATGTCTACACGCGAGCTAGCCCATCGGCTAGGAGAAGAATTATCACACAGGTCTGTCCTCTTGTGCAATACATCGTAAGCTTCGGCTAACATTCATAGCCAGCGTCCCCATTCTATGCTTAGTTGATGGCGATCCTCATGGCGTCGAGATCTTTCTCAACTACAGAGACGGCTCGAAAGCAATGCAAGGCGACGAGGGTAACCTGACATGCCCACGACTTCAATGGCTAGGCGTCTCCGCCGAAGACATGCGAGAGTAAGCAATGAAACATTGTCTGAGATATGTATGACTAAGTCGGGTGTCCCAGGGCGGGCGTCGACCGCGAATATTTACTGCCGTTGACCGAACGCGACATAAGCAAGACATACAGGATGCTGGATCGCGACCTGGACGCCGAACTTCAGTGGGTCGGTTCATCCTCTTGCGAACTGGGACGCTGATGACAACAACACAGACGAGAGCTATGCCACATGCTACACAGTCGCAAAAAGGCGGAGATTCAGATTCTAGGACAGACTTCTGAGAACGGGAATAGCACTACAGATGGATTGCTAGAGTATCTGCGAAGGAAGATAGTGCGCTTTCTGTAAGATGTAGATGTAGATCATCTGTCCCGACTTTCTTCTGCCTTTTCATCTCACCTTCACTTCGTATCGAGCACCTACAGCAGCATGAAGCACGGCAATACAGTACGCAGAACAGATCTGTCGACAGCAAGACATGCTTGTTCCTTTCTTGCTGTGCCAAAGTCCGCTCAAATGCGCGGCTCGTGATGCTCCAGCTGTAGCTTACCGCGAACAACACCGATAGCAAGCATTGGCGGTCTGAAACCAAATCAAGATTGTGATCTGGCCTTGACAAACGTCTGCACAACATGCGATCCAAAGATATTCCAATCTTGCCCATCCCAGAAGCCTGAGAATGTTTCAGAGGTTTCGCTGCCTGCCCATACAGCAACTGAAGCTCTGCGAGACTGTGTGAAGCTCGATACGATAGCGACAACGTAGCGACATGAGCCGTCATGGCGGGCCGGCCACGATATATCGACACGGCAGCAACAATTTCCGACCCAAGAATGTCGATATTACGCAGCAGCCCGTCGAAGAGGCGCCTAGTCTAAGCTCAAGGCGTAAAGTGAAGAAAGCTGTGTCTCGGGTAAGCGTTATCTGTGTTGAGTGTTTACACCGAGACATTCCTGACTGTATGACTTCGCAGGTGCCGGAGTATCGCCTTCCCGCATCGTCTTCGATTGAACAGCTATCTAGACATGCTCAAACGTATTCAACACCTCAATCCGCCCCGAGAATGCCTAGTCTAGCTTCGACACCGAACGGAAGTCGACAACCTTTGGGAGCGACTAAGGCGCCGCAAGGAGGCGAAAGGTTACAGAAGCAAAGGTCCACGTACACTATCACCAGTGCTAAAGTCACAAAAGCTGCGGCACGCGTCAATCCTGTCAAAGTCTCCATCGCCAGCTTGCGCGAAGCGGCATACAGCCCAGTGCTGGAAGCAAAGTCACCATCCATACAGCAAGAACCTCATGTACATGCAGAGGATGCTCGAGTCAGCCCTTCAACCCAGACCGCGACTCGCTCGGATGCCTCAGCTCGCTTCGAGGCATTCCTGACACGAACAGGCCGTGCAGACAGCGCTTCGAAGGGCAATCCTCACGAAGTTTACGCTAGCCGGAGACGAAGCCAGTCTCTCAGCAGACTGCAGAGTCGCCCCCTTCCATCTACTACGATACTTGACGATCGGAAGGACTCGCTGGATACGGACTTCCTGGTACAATTCATCAAAGATCATCAGTTGGCTCCTGAACTGGCTGCTGCTGTACAGAAGGAACTCAGTGGCGGGCAATCACCGCCATGCGATCCATCAGACTCTCCCCTTTCGAAGGCGACATCGACACTCGGCCAAACAGTCGTTTCAGCATCGAGAACTCCTCAACAACCATCGTCAGTATCAGCAAAAAGTCCGCTTCTCTCCCCCGCTGGAAAGCCTCCACGCCCACCTCGTTCCGAGAGAAGAGTCTCACATTCTCCGGTCATACCGTCACCTATGATACCGCCAGATAGAGAAGTACACGACAGTTCTTGCGCTGTTACCGAAAGTCAGGGTGTCCCCGCAACTTCCATGGCTCGCAAATTATCGACGGGCAGTCAAGGCAAACGCGACAGCAGAGGCCAGATCCGCCGAGATAGATACAGCTCTGCAACGGATAGCAAAGCGCAAAGTCGAACTCCACCAACTGCGCACTTCGCTCGAACGTTCGGATCGCCTCACTCTGAAGAGATTGCTCAAGCCATCGCAGTCGTCGAACAAGGACAGGAGCAGGAAGACTTCGAGCGGGACAGGCGGCTATCGAGTCTCCTACGAGGTCTAGGCATTCAAGGTGCTGGAGGACCAGTATCAGACAGACAGACGGTGCCAAGGCGCAAGAGCAGGGAATCAGCCTACTTCCCGAGGGAGGCGGCCGACGAGGACTTGTGGTCTGCTCACGAAAGGCAGAGGACCAACGAGAGAGAAGTCGAGGCCAAGGCTGGCCGCCGCTCAACCGATGCGACTGTCCATCGCCCACCTAGCCTGCCTCGCCGGTCGAGTAGGCGGTCAAGCAACAATCTCAAGCGCAAGGGCAGTCAACGTTCAAGTATGGGCACGCATACGGACGGTCGCAGAGATAGCCAACGCACGAGCCTTGGCTTGGCCGACTCCGTACTGGCAAGCATTCTGCCCAGCCTCGATTCTGCCTATAGGGCAAGTCTAGGTCATGCAGAACAACGGAGTAGCATGAACATCTCCGACTCTGTGCTGGCTAGTATCTTGGCTTCAGAGTCTTTCTGCCTACCACGTGGAGCTCGCCTGAGCATGGAGCAGATTGCTGCTCGTTTGAGCGTCGAAGTGACCAACGCACTCAAGCGTCACAGTCAAGCCAGTAGCGAACGTTATCACCGGGATTCGGCAGCTCAACGGAGTCGATCTGAAGTCAGCTTACAGCCATCCATGGAAAGGGACACCTTCCTATACAGCAGTACAGAAGAATTCGTACCCTCTGCTCATTTGGTGATCGACGAGCCGGAGGAAATGTGGGAGGAGCAGCAATTCATCGTAGCACCCCTAGATGAGGAGCAGCAATACAGTAATGCCTTGTTCGGGGACAGCTGGAAGCCCAATACCGACGACGTAATACTGCAAGAGGAAGTCGCTGAAGCAGACTATACCAATGCCGGAGAATTCACCTTCGGCAGCATCTATCCCGAAGAGTCATTCTACACCGAGACCCAACCACCGCCCATTCAGTCTTTTGAAGAAATCGATTTGTCATTAAACGAGCAGGAAGAACGCAACCCTTTTTACTCTTCCCTCCCGGCTGAACCTCAGGATCCAGACCCGACTTCAGTACGATCACCTCAGTCTGAAGCGGAAGCCACTGCCGAGACCGAATACCAGGAACCTCTGGCTTCACTCCCTCCTCCTATACAGACCGCGACACCGCGTGACGAAGAAGCTGGCCCTCCAGAATCCGCCAACCCCTTGCGGCGAAAGCGGACATTGTCGACAAACTATCTACAGAGATTATCAAGTACCTTCGCTTCTTCATCTAGCAGCAAGACATCTCGCTCAGGTAGAAAGCGGCTTCCCAGCATATTCGGAAGCTTATCCAGCAAGACACTTGCCAGCGGTCCAGATCAGGAAGTCGCATCGCTTCGTGCGGTCTCTCCGGTGCCAAGTGTAGCGTCTGTTGTCGCAGCTCAGCCCCAAGCTGCCGCAAAACGAAAGAGGGCGCTAACTGGCCCTGCTCGACTTATCGACATTGCCAATGCCGTCACCAACAGCCCGTCCTTCTCGCAATTGGGTGCACGGGAGGCCGAGCAGCAGCCTCTTAGTCAAGTTCCTATGTGCGACAATACATGGCGAGCGACTATACCGGGAGCTATGCTGCAGGAGTTGATTAGGGTTCATACGCCTCAAGAGTTGCAGCGTCAGGAAGTCATATGGGAGCTCTGCCAGACGGAGGAATCGTTCGTGACCGGCCTAAGAGGCGTCATCAAAGTGTTCTCCAGCCCGCTCAGAGACCAGCAAGGGTGCTGGATCAGCGGGATACCCGTAATGGTCACTCGACTATTTGGCTGGCTGGATGACATCGTCTTCTTTCATTCTCACCTTCAAGCCGTACTTACGAGAACTCGTTCTGCACAAGGCCTATTAACGATAAGGATAGCCGAGGCCGTTCTCCCTATGATACCTCGCCTGGAGATACATCAAGCATATCTCTCGAGGTTCGAGCAAGTAACGCGAGCGATAGAAGACATGATACTTGCGCCAGAGAGCGAGTTCGGCGAATTCGTACGGATGCAGCAGGCTTTACCGGAGTGCGGTTCGATGACGTTGTCAAGCTTCCTGCTGAAGCCTGTACAGCGCCTCATGAAGTATCCTCTATTCTTCAAGGTGAGTTATACTGGCGCGTATACCCTCGACACATAGCTGACTATGGCATTCTAGCAACTATGCCAACTCACGCCTCCGGCTCATCCAGACTTCGAGGCTACATCTGTATTGTACCGAATCACAGATGATCTCATTCGCGCCATGCAGGAAGTGAAAGCAAGAGAAGAAGACTATGAACGTATCTGCTCACTGGTCCGAAAGATACACGGATTGCCAACAGGAATGGAAATCGGTAAACGGGACAGGCGCTTGCTCGCATCTGGGCCTCTCAAGCAGGTCCATCTCACCGAAAGGGATATGCACGCTTTGGCAAGAGAGGACATTCATACCAGTATGTATGGCGCCTCGCCGGGTGCCGATTCTGGCGTTTTCATCTCACCACGACCTGCCTCCATCTACTCTGAAGCATCTTCATCTGGACTATCAGAAGGTAGAGGATACGCGCTCTCTCCTGCCTCCGTCAGTTCTGGTAGCACTAGGCCCAACTCGATCAACTCTTCCTTGAGACCCGAGTCTATGCTTTCGTACTCCAGCGCTCTCAGTGGCGATTCGTACGCAACGATGTCGTCAGCGTCTACACTGCACCCCCAATACCAGGGTGGCAATCTTTCCGGGTTGTCTCCCAGCTCATCCGTGTCAACAGCATATACTCCACATCAAGGCAATCGCCGTATACTGAAGGCCAGGGGAAAGGAGACAGCTATTCAGATCTTCGTCTTCTCGGATTTGGTTGTCTTTGCGACTAGGCAAGCAGAGGGCTTCCGTATCAAAAGCGGGAAGCGCCAGGCTGCGAAGGAAGAGAGAAGTGTCAAGTATCGCGTCGTCTCAGATTGGGGTGTTGCCAAAATCATTGGTATACGAGATCTAACTGGCCGAACCGGTGAGTTATGTCTTTGCAGCTCGAATCGCTGCAGCAAGGCTAAGTTCTCTCTTCTGCACAGATCACGACAATCTGCTACAACTAGATTTGCTGCCGATCTGGTCAGATAAGGAAGTCACGCAGTCTTCTCTTTGGAACGCTGCTATGGCCACAAGCATCCTCATCAGCGTACCAGTAGCTACATCATCTAGGCCAGAGGCTAAAGATAGAGAGCTACACTACTACTACCTCGAAGCCCTGGAACAATCATACGTGTCCTCGCTAAAATCGCTATCGTTCTCGAAGGAATCGTCTGCATCTTCACAGGCCTTGCCTGGCGCTGGCAGAAACGGCGACTCTCATTATGTTCTACCTCGCTCAGCTTCCGAAAGGGAGAAAACGCGATATCGAGATAACGAAGATCCTGCTGCACGTCGGGCGAGGGAAGCGGAGGACGAGCAGGAGGAAAGGCAGTGGTGGTCCGCCAGGCTGAAGAAGGTGCAGCAGGAGATGGAAGAAACTGGATCAGATCCTATGCAAGACGCAATATCAGACGATCTCAGCCAGCATGTCCGGGCGGAAGAGCTTCGCCAGGCTGAAGAGCGCAAGCAAGTGATCCTGATGGAGGCAAGCAAGCGGCTGGAGCGCAAAATGAGCAGCAACTCACTCCGTGTCGGTTTAGCCATAAGTTACGATGATGAAGAGAGGCAGGGACAGCAACGGGGTTTGCAAATGTCTCAACAGTCCGTCTTGGATCGCGCCGCGAACCCTGCGACCCAAATCAACAGCAGACTTGCGGTCTCTGCAATCAGACGACCTCGCTGATTCGACGATAGCCTCACCAAGATATCTTCCCTGTTTGACGGTCTGGCAGTCTTTTCCTTTTACTTTCATTTTCTGGATTCCTTTCTGGATTCGCCTTTTCTTTCGCACTTCTTTCCTGTTGAAGACAGTGTTGGCCTCTTTAAGTGAATTGTTATATCTAGCGGGTATAATGCTAGCGTATATTTGGCCGATAACGCGTAAAGAGGCGCCTCGTTCTCGCGAGCGGTGCTGCTGTGCTTCGTGTCGGGACTGTTCTGCCTACCTTGCTCTACTGCTGCGTACATTTGCACGTCTATCCGCACTTGTTTTGCATCGGACCTACTCCTCGACCTTTTGGCGTGATTCCAACCACTTCAGTTTCGCCGTCAAGACATACACGAACTACGACGCTGTCTACACGAGTCTAAGGATCAGGCCGAGGCTGCATTAACACCCAAAGGCGTGGTGATGCTCCCGGCGCTTTCGCCCTTTTCAGACGACGGAAACAGCACAGATTCAAGCAGTGCCAGGCCTCGGCTGGCGTCTTACGATAGCTCGACAACTTCTGTAACATCTGCGTCGACTGCCGCATCGCCCTGGACTCCAAACGACCTCGCAATGTCCACTCCCGCTGCCTCAGCCCTGGCTGGAGGATCTGGCAACAAAAGCAGGCCGTTCGCAACTATGGTCCTAGGCCTGCTGACCGCTCTCGAGGCTGATCCTCAACATGCTGCAACATCCCTGCATACTGCGACTCACGGCAAAGGAGCTGGCGCGCTAGACTTTGGTGTGTCTGCGGAACAGGCACCGGTAGAAATGGACGCTGTTCTGGCTAGCATAACGCGAATCGCAGAGAGACTCGCCAAAGCAGAGAGTGGTGCTGGCCGTCACTTTACGAATGCCAACGCCCACCACGACAATGGCACGAGGTCGCCAGCAGAATCCCCCGTTCCCTTCAACCACGAAGCTGTCAGCAGGCTGATTGGCCTACAACCCTCTTCTACCGCGTCGCAACCACATCCTATAACGACAGATTCTTTATCGCCGTCCCTCCAGCCGAAACAAGCTGAAGTATCGCCAGTCGCATCGCTCGCAACAGAATCTTCAGACGGAAACCCGAATCGGCCTTCAGCAGAACAGGAACTCAAACAGCTCAAGGCCCAGATCAAGGACTTTGCTCGTGTCTGTAAAGCTGTCGCGAGAGGAGATCTTTCGCAGAAAGTGGAAGTTAATGTACAGGGAGAAGACTTGCGGGAGCTCAAGGAAGACATCAACGGTATGGTAGAGAAGTTGACTACGTTCGCAAACGAAGGTGGGTCTTCGTAATTAGAGTCTACTTGGCTGTGCGTACTCAACAGTCGCTTCTATCTAGTCACTCGCGTATCCTTGGATGTAGGCACGAAGGGCAAGCTCGGAGGACAAGCTGTTGTGCAAGGTGTTGAAGGCACTTGGCAAGAGCTTACCGCAGTAGTCAACAAGCTAGCTGAAAACTTGACCACACAAGTCAGAGTGAGTAGCTGTCAGAATACATCGAAAAGCAATTCAGGCTAAAGCCCTATCGTGCACTACAGTCCATCGCAGAAGTCACCAAAGCTGTAGCGAAGGGAGATTTAAGCAGGAAGATCGAGATCGAGGCCGATGGTGAAATAGCCGAGCTCAAGACTACGATAAATATTATGGTGAGCACGCAGGAATATCTACGAGCTGCCTGATGCTGATAGTGACCGTATCAGGTGGACCAACTTCGCAATTTCGCTGTCGAGGTCATCCGAGTTTCCGTCGAAGTAGGCACGGAAGGCAAATTGGGCGGCAGTGCTCGTGTTGAGAACGTCGAAGGTACATGGCGAGAGATCACAGACTGCGTCAACAACATGGCGTCAAACCTTACCAACCAAGTGCGAGCGATCGCGAAAGTCACGGAAGCTGTAGCGGCCGGAGATCTGGATAGAACCATCGATGTCGATGCGAAAGGAGAGATTCTGGCATTGAAGGAGACGGTCAATAATATGGTTAGACAACTCAGGACGTTCGGATCTGAAGTGACAAGAGTCGCGCTTGAAGTAGGAACGGAAGGCAAACTCGGAGGAAGCGCTAGAGTCGAGAAGTAAGCATTGCTTTCCCTTGGACAATGAACAGTTTGCTAACACCTGTGTGCAAAAGCGTACGGGGTACCTGGAAAGAGCTTACCGACAACGTCAACCAGATGGCCAAGAATCTTACCGATCAAGTCCGATCTATAGCAAGAGTAACGAAAGCAGTCGCCGATGGAGACCTTACCAAGAAGATCACCGTCGATGCCAAGGGCGAGATCCTCGACTTGAAGCTGACGGTCAACTCAATGGTCGACAGTTTGCGCATATTCGCAGAGGAAGTCACCAGAGTCGCAAAGGAAGTAGGCACAGACGGAGTCTTGGGCGGTGAAGCTAAGGTTGCAGGAGTCAGCGGCGAATGGAGAGGCCTGACGGACTCTGTAAACACAATGTCCAGGAGGGTGCGTCGGGCATGATCAATTGGAAAGTCGCGTAGCTGAAGTTGCAATCTCGCAGATTACCGAGCAAGTCAGAAGCATAGCTGTTGCAACTGTAAGTGACAGAAAGAGCTACTCAGATCCTCATAAACTAATATCAATATCGCTCATAGACGGCGGTAGCTTCAGGAGATCTTCGCGTCAAGGTCGATATTGAGGCTGCAGGAGAGATTGCTGCACTCTGCACGACCATCAACGATATGATAGACCGCTTGTCCATCTTCGCTGCCGAAGTGACCAGAGTCGCACATGAAGTCGGCACGAAAGGAAACCTAGGAGTGACAGCCAAGGTCGACAACATCGACGGAACATGGCAAGAAATCACAAGCAACGTCAACACTATGGCTCTCAACCTTACTTCGCAAGTCAGAGCATTCGCTCAAATCTCGGCTGCTGCGACAGAAGGAGACTTCAGCTCGTTTGTGACTGTCGAAGCATCTGGAGAGATGGACTCGCTCAAGACAAAGATCAACCAAATGGTCTTCTCTTTGAGAGAGTCTCTGCAGAAGAACACGGCCGCAAGAGAAGCTGCAGAATTGGCCAATCGAAGCAAATCCGAGTTCTTGGCGAATATGGTAAGCCCATGCGCTTATGAGCTGTGAACGACAGCTGATAAATGTAACAACCAGTCCCACGAAATCCGAACACCCATGAACGGCATCATTGGAATGACTGGTGTTACGCTTGAAACGGAACTTACGAGAGCTCAGCGAGAAAATCTGATGATTGTATCGACAATGGCAAACTCTCTGCTTCTTATCATTGATGACATATTGGATATCTCGAAGAGTAAGTTTGCAGCTGTTCCGTCAATTTACGCTCGCTAAACGATTTCGACTTTCAGTCGAGGCCGGTCGCATGACGATGGAAGAGATCCCGTACTCTCTACGCTCAGCCGTCTTTGGCGTCTTGAAGACATTAGCCGTCAAGGCTTCCCAAAACAAGCTTGATCTACTCTACAAGATTGAAGGCAAGATTCCCGATTTCCTTATTGGCGATCCTTTCCGCTTGCGCCAAGTTATTACGAACTTGGTTGGAAACGCCGTCAAGTTCACTACGAAAGGAAGGGTGGCACTCTCTGTGCGACTGGCGGGCGAAGACGAACATGGAAACTTCATGCTGGAATTCTGTGTCGCCGATACCGGAATCGGCATCAAGGCGGATAAATTGAGCATCATCTTCGATACGTTTGCACAAGCAGATGGATCTACCACCAGGGTGCGTCCTTGCCTTCAGTCATGCGATGCTTCAGCTGATAGCAGTACCGCAGAAATATGGAGGAACCGGTCTCGGTCTGACGATCTCGAAGCGCCTTGTCAACTTGATGGGCGGTGATCTTTGGGTAAAGAGTGAATACGGCAAGGGTTCCCAGTTCTTCTTCACCACAAAAGCGCGTCGCGGAAACTGGTCTTTGGACCAAGTTCGGCAGAAAATGATCATCTCGCATCCTGGTCGACGAATCCTGCATATTGAAACATTGGGACAAGATACGAGTATTGCAGAAGCTGTGCAGGCTTGTGGACTGCATTCCGTGCATGTCAACTCGATTGAAGAGGCGTGCGAGCAGAAGGGTCTCTTTGATTCAGTACTTGTGGACCAGACGGACCTAGTGGAGAGAGTTAGAGAGGTGGAAAGTCTGAGATATATCCCGCTGGTCCTCATCAGCACGCATATTGCGGAATTAAACTTAAAGGAGGCGCTTGATAACGTAGGTCTCATCATTGACCATTTCTGAGTATGATACTGACTCTTGACATTTCGCAGGGCATCGCATCATGCATGGAATTACCGACAGATCCCAATGACTTCGCCAATGCCATCACTCCAGCATTGGAGACGAGCAACCGCAATCCTGCAGATTTGAATGGCGAGAAGTCATACAAGATTTTGTTGGCAGAAGATAACGTCGTCAATCAGAAGGTCGCGCTCAAATTCTTGGAGTCGGCCAATCATCGTGTGTCCGTCGTCGAGAATGGAGCGCTCGCTGTGGAGGCTATCAAGAAGAACGATTATGATTTGTGAGTAATGTCGGGCCTGCTTGATGCTCTGAATGCTTACTGACAATGCTGGGCACCTTGTTACCTCGTTTCTTTATACATCTATACAGAATATGTAGGTCGCATCTCAAGTCAGATACATTGGTGAACCAGCTGACGTTCTCATCTTTGACACACACAGTAATGGATCTTTCGATGCCCTTCATGGGAGGAATCGAAGCTACAAGCCTAGTGCGACACTGGGAGCAGTCGAATGGCCTCGAACGGATGCCCATCATTGCTCTAACAGCACATGCCATGATAGGCGATCGCGAGAAGTGGTGGGTCAGACCTATCTGCCTACTATACCGCTCTTAAGATACTGACGATCTGCTCTGTGCCTTATTCTCCGTGTGGCAAATCACTTGCTTCGTGCAGCATTTCTGTCGGTATGGACGAATACCTTACAAAACCGCTCCGCAAGCCCGATCTACTGTCTATGATCAAGCAAGTCGTCAATGCACGCAGTCGGCGCTTGGCCGCTGTTTGAGCCCAGAAAATCGATCTCAACTCGCAAAGCAATCAAGCAAAGTCCGCGCAGCAGATATGTTCCGAAGTCGTTCAGTAAGTCAGAGTCAGAGAGAGAAGAACGTGTTGTTGTGGTGTATATAAATCGAGAAGCAGGGCGTGAGAGATAAGTTAGCAGATCTGTCATTCTTACTATTTCCAACCCTTCCCCTTCTTCCCTTCGTAATGTTTTACTTAATCTCTCCAAAGTGTATATTACAATCCAGCGCCTCTGGAAGGCTGCACAATCAGGAAATGAAATCCTCAGCAGTCGAGATGTAAACCGCACGTTGGATGCACCAGGCTGCAGATCGACGCGACTTATCTACTGTGGGTATAGCATATAAGTGTTACCGTACCACAACTCTGCTTCATTAGATTGCCTTCAAACCTTGTTCATGGATTTCAGATCTGATAAGATCGGAGGACGCGACTTGAGAGTCTTCGATGCTAATTCGGCGCTTCTTCAGGTCAGACTGGTGTCACATCGCAGTATAAACAATGACAGCGAATTATTTCTGCCTTTCGCGCGACTTTGGGAGTCGATGCTCGTCGGAAGTCGTGCTGAGTGAGCTCTGAGGCTGCCGGAAAGCACCCAACCCAACAGAGCGACAGATTGCTTCACGATCAATCTAAGATAGCTTCTCACTGTTTGTATAGCATTCTGTTTCCCTTGTTCGCTTTATACGTTTTCGCCCCCAAAACGTTGCCGCCTTCAGCACCCTCGCTCGGCGCTCGCTGGCAGCCTCTTTCGCTCATCTCGACTGAATCGCAACTTCTACAAGGACTGCTCGTAGCATCTACACAGTCTTACAGGACAACCAGTACACATCGAAAAGTCAGCCAGCTTCTGCCAGCTCGCTAGCTCTCTAAGCCAGCAAGCCAGCGCAGCCAGCTGACCTTTTCGAGGGATCACCCAGTAAAGGCGTAGGGCCAGCTAGAGGAAGAGGAAGGAGAGGAAAAGGCAGCTTGCAGTACCGTTCTATTGGTGTCCCATCGGCTAGTAAGTAGCATCGCATACTCATACGCTGCTTCGATACTGATCCCGATGTCCGCCTGTGCAGCACCCCACGGACCGCAGGCCTCTTTTTTTCCCCCAATTTTCCATAGCAGACCACCTACAGGACCTTTATTGCATCCCTCGTAGCGTATATACACACATTCTACATCCATCCATACTATTCCGACAATTTTCTGCATTTTCACTACTGCCCCCGATCTCCGACCGATCTTCAGGCCAATATCACCCCCTTTATCAAGACTCATCGGCGAAAGCAGGCACAACTTGATGCATTTCGTAGAACAACAGAAGTCACCAAAGTTCAACACCGTCAGCTACTCTGCAAGACCCAAGAATGTCAGAAAGGTCACAGAGGTCGACATGCTCGACGGTGTCGTCGACATGGACGCATTCAACCAGATAGTTGCACTCGATGATGGAGATATAACAAAGGAGTTTAGCAAGACTCTCGTAACCGCTTGGTGCGAACAGGCGGAAGACGCATTGGAGGACATGCAGAGATGCATCGACGCCAAGAACTTGACGGATGCTGCGCACAAGGCACACTACCTCAAGGGCTCATCAGCATCCCTTGGGCTGATTCAAGTCAGCAAGACATGTCAGGCGATCTACAGATTGAGGTTCCCGGGAAGCTTGGAGTCGTACAGAACCCTCCAGTACTCGTCCGAGTCGACCACCCCGACTTCAAATGGAACAAGATCAAGCTCGTCCTCTTCGGACTCAACAATGACAGCTACTCCCAGTCTTACCTTCTCGCCTACCCTCACACACTCGCCGGAGGGTTCCGAAGAGATGGGCTATTTCGATTTCGGGCACATCGACAGGGCAAAAGTATTATTGGAGACACTCAGAGGTCAGATCAAGGTGTAAGTGCTCATTCGCATTATCTGTATCGCAACTTCGTATACTGATGCTCTCCATCGTCTCGCAGCGGAAGTGACTGGCTCACAAAGTACTACCACGAGTCAGACAGGATCGCAAGCTTAGGTCTTCGCAGAGCTAGCACGAGCGGAGGATAGACGCGCTACGGGATCGACTTTCGTCGCTGCTGTCCTATCTCATCAGAGCTGGGGCATGCGTCGCCGGTCTAGCATCACGCATTATCTCCCCGTCCTTCTGCTGGAACGGAAGGCCCTCAAGTTACGACCATTCACGTCCAACAATCGCTTGCTATTCAATCACTTCTCATCAATCTCGTCAATGTACATTTCCCGGAAGCTCATACACACGCAGCTCTGGCTTCTTCAGCATCTTCAATGTTTCTACGGGCTTCAGGACTCTTCTATTTTCTTCGGCATCAAGCTACATGCTATCTTCACTCCTTCTCCGATAAGAAACCACAGTCGCAGTCTACTCCCCGGTCGCCAAGCTCTAAGACCATCTCATCGCGAGCCTCACATACTACATCGCTTTCGCTCGGAAGATCTACACTCTGCCTGAATCGCATCGAGATCAGGGGCAGTACAACCCCTCAGAATCTCATCCACTCCAACAACGACATCTAAGAAATCCAAATTTCCGAGCGATACAATACAAATGCTCATTGCACATTCCCCTACCCATCTACTTTTTCCGATAACCCTTCCCCTTTCCAATCTACTTTCTCCGAAAAGATATCAAAATTCAAACCTATCCTTCTGAACATCCTCCAGCGATATGACGGGATACGCGCAGCTTTAAAACGGCTCGCAGTTCTCGCTCATGTCTTGACTGGCTGGATGTAATGTAGCATATATATTGTTTACGACCTTTTTTCCTCATCCCCCTCATTCACTCCTTCGTGCATCTTTAGCTTCCAAAACAAACGGCTGTCTTTCGCCTGGGAAATACACAATTCATAAAACCGGTTGTACAGTGCATGCTTTTTTATCTTTTACAATCCAAGCAGTGCAGTTTATACGTACGTATCTAGGTGCCTGATTGCCCTTTTTGTTGCCATTTCGGCGTCTTACAAGCTTGTTATTGAGCTTCCTTGTGGTGCTTTGCCCTGTAACCAAACCCTTCTTGCGGATTCTGAGTAGGCATTCATTGCATACCACTGGCCCCTCCTTGCAGTCAAAGCATTCTCGAATGGCAGCATGTTCCTTGCGCCGATACCTCGACTATGCAAGAGCCGCGTCGCTTTCCTCCTGTGAATTATCGCAAGCTTCCGCTACAGCATCACCACATGACCGACTTACTTACTCTCTGTGCCTTGCGCGCTTGCTGTGATGCGAAGTCTTTTATCCCCCTACAATCCTCAAAGCTGCTGGTCGTCCAGGGTCCCGTTTCTTGAGAGGACCGTCCAGCACCACAAGCGCGCCTGGCTCTTCAATTTCCTCATCTCCTTCTTCTAACGGCAATTCAGAAGCCCTGACAAAGTGGCAGCAATGGCTGCAAGCGCCCTATCCGCACGAGATCGTCGAGATCACCAACAAAGCTCTCCGTGATGAGATCTTTCGAAAGGATATAACATCTCTTACGAGTAGTGCGGCAGAAGTCTCGCTACCGTATCATCATTCAAGACTCGAGAGAAGAGGTGATTCTTTGGCATACTTGATTGCAGATCAAGTCGCAAGCCTTTACTTCGGTGAGCTGACACAGTCCATCTATCTTCAAAGTACGCACATTTGTGCTTAGTGCATCCGCAAATGATTAGATCAGGTATCCGACGATGTGAAGGTTCTTAGTTCTAGAGTCAATCGCGCTGCAGGGTTCTTGGTCTCAAATCGACATTGGACGCTGCTCAGTATGCGTTCTCTCTGGCCCTGGCTCTATACGCCTACCAGCTGACGTGCCCTTTGACTGTATAGCACGTCAATTCGGACTCGGTCCAGTCGATACTTCCTACACCGAGTCGGGGATTCAACCTCGCCTTGCTGACAACTTCGAAGCATACATCTATGGTCTACTCCTGGATCGCGGCTTTGATGCCGTTGCATCGTTCTTGACGCCCATATTCCTGAAGTATCTCGCCCATCTTGCTCCGCCGCCGAAGTGCCTGGTGCCTTTCGAAGACATTATGGTCACGAAGCGGCAGGCCACGCAACTCAACTTCAAGGAGAGTATAGGTAAGCAGCGATATGTCGATCTGGCATTTTGACAGCGCTGGCAGACATGGTATTTACCTTGTAGCCACTGAGCAGATCCTTCGACCCTGTCAGGTGCGAGACCTCCTCCTAAGCGGCTACAGCAAGAAAAGTCTGGTCTCCCATATTGGCTGGTAGCTTGTTCTGATGGGGCAGCGTGCAAGCGCTGTAAGCAAAATCATCGTAATTCTGTGAACTTGCCATACTGAGGCTCTACACTCCCTAAAGCGGGCTGCTACTTCGCGCATCCGAATGAAGACGGAGAATGGGCGCAATGGCAAGAAACGACAATCCAATCGACAATAGTCGGCAGCGACAACAATGAAGTTGACAGCCAGAAAGCACCATCAACAGCATTAGCAGCATTAGAGGGACCTGATACAGCTTTGCGGGCTCTTCCATCTCACATCAGTCCGCCTCCGATTACTCAAACCGAGGACGCTGCGGATAGTGTCGCCAACGATACCGCCTTTGACGAGTTAGACTCCGATGAACACGATATAAAGCAGCTCGTAAAGCGGGTGCAGAGCTTGGAAGCCGCTATGGGTCCCATGGCGACCTACATCAACGCTCAAATGGAATTATCGAGAATTGCGGAAGAGAAGGCTCGAGCTAAGGTGATGGAGAGGATTGAAGCAGCCAAAAAAAAGGCAGAAAAGCAACGTGCCAAAGCAGCTCGCGACAAAGTGAGCAGAGCAAAGGCAGCGGAGGCGCGCAAAGCGAAAGCGGCCCAAACGGCAGAAACCCGAGCAGCGCAAAAAGCAGCGAAAGAAAAGAATAAGGAGAAGGAAAAGGCGGAAGCTGAAGCGAAAGCGCAGGCGAAATTGGAGAAGCAGCAGGAGGATGAAAAGCGGACGGCTTCAAAGGACGAAGCAAGAGAGAAGGTTGGGCAAACAGCACAAGACGACAGGCAAGAGAAGCAAGATGATAACGTCAATGAGAAAGACCAGGTCGAAATCTGAGATGACGGCTTGGCGCGGCAGCTCCTGCGAGCAAAACATGCACAAGCAAAGGTCTGGCAGCCGTCACGGACCACTTGCACAGTCTTGCATCACATCTATCTTGTCATAATGAAGTAAGAAACGCATGACAGCATGAAGTGCGGAATCTATCGGAGGGTTGAGATTGTTCCGGCTAAGTAGTTGCCTAGGCAGGGACGTAGACTCTGCGACCAATGATATCGTCGAAGACTGTTTTCATCTGAAGTTCTGGAATGCGGTTGCGTTGATTGAGTTCGCCTAAAGTCTCTTGTAGACCCAGTTCGAGGTGAGGAATCCACAACGCAGTATATTCCGATGTGGCTTCGTATTCGTAGGCTTTCTGGCGAAAGGTCGAGAGCAATTTAGCCTATATGCCACCATCTGGTCCGACTGACAGCTTACAAAAGTGGCCTGACCATCGGCATACGTTACTGCGTGAGCCAACTGCATAAGAGCGATGCTTGCTCTAGCTCGGCCCAGATGTCGCGTGAAGATCTCCCAGCCTGGGTAATGATTGAAACCGTTGGGCCAAATGTCGTATGAGGAAATAGCAGGGGCGAATTGGCCTTTTCTCAAGGTAAGAAATGGCTTGAAGACTGCTTCAAGGAAAGCCTTGCTTTCCACCAATTGCAGAAGATGGTGGTCTCTTTCGATGTCATACGGAGGTGGTCTACCAGGATCGGCGCGGGTACCGCTCTTGAAGGCTTCGTACCTTCTAATCCAAGCTTGCCTGAGATAAAAAGGGCGTGTCAGCCTATACCTCTGTTTGTAAGCCAGACATCTGCGCACATTTTGTTTGTATACTCCTTCAGAGCAACACTATCCATGTGAGATCTGAGCTCGTCAAAGGCCAATTTGCCTGACTTTTTGATGACTGCATTGGCTGCTGCTAGAGCTAGTTCAAGTGCTCGATGCTGTGCACGACTTCAATCATGGTATGAGGTGTATCGATAGTAGATACTACATACCTTCGCTGTGTCAGTGAGGAACTGCTCTGACATCATGAGCGTCGGATGCCCATCAGGCCCATAGCGAGCCAGCTCTCGTAACGTTTTCTCTCTCTGACCCTGATCTTCCAGTGGTGGCCAGAAAGACTTAGCTCCTACCGTAAACGCAAGCTTGACCGCTGCTTTTACCATCGCTCGCTCATAATCTTGATCCATCTGCTCTGTGTCAACTACCGGCTGCGACTTTCGTGGCATGCTTGTTAGAGGAGTAATAGCGAGGGAAGTATTGGTGGATATCGACAGATGATGGAATAGAAATCGGTGCTGATTGAGGGACAAGGAAGAAGAGGAAAGAAAACGAGGAGGATTTAGTCAAGCTTGGAGGATTGCGTAGCGAGAGGTAGCGCCGAGCGCATCAGAAGGCACGCGACGACCTGGAATGCCTCAGATGTATGTCTTGGGAACATATTCAAAGGGTAGAAGGAAGAACGGAACTGCTTGTAAGAAGGTCGTAACCAGAGTAGAGGTTCTGAGAACAGGGATGTGGAGCGCCATAGGCGAAGTTGAGGGAGTACGAAGTCGCTAGAAGACACGCGATACCGACGATGAACGACGTTCCGCCAGGGAAAGGAAGACGCGCGATGCACAAGACGGTGAACGGTATCTGCAGAGCTCGTCGTCTCGCACACCCCAAGAGAGGACATCGAGAGTCCAGGGAAGCAATTTCTTGAAGAGGCCGCGCCGCGAGATCCCATCATCTGAAAGGAGAGAGCGACAGAGCGGACATCACGCAATCCCTTGGCTATGTCAGGGTGAGCGGTTGGTCGTGGACAGCGATCTGAAGATCGATGGGAGAACAGTAGAGGTTCGTAGGCAATAACAGCAACTTTCTGCCGCAATCATTGTAATGCTATATTAATGAGTATTTGAGAAATATGCAATGCTACACGTATACGAACGACTGCCGGTTATGATCTGATATTAGGGTTCTGTGACAATATATGGCGAAAGAGCGGTGAACCAGCTTGAAGCAGATGGTGTCTCATCTCGCTACTTCAAGCTAGTTTATGCGAGTAGAAAGAGCGAAAGTGCAATGCCTGCGGCAGCTGTGCCGTAGTGCAGCTTAAGAGAGCCTGCTGAGTTTACGCCAGTTGCTTGTGCGAGGGCTTGATTGGAAGCCTGTGCATCCATAGACTTGACAAGGAGACACAATCAGCCACGTTGACAATCAGCAGAGACAGGGAAGAAATTCGACTTACGCTAGACGCAGAGGTAGCAGCGCCGGAACCGGCGGCCGCGCTTGATGATGACGTGATAGTTGATGTAAAGGGGGTGACTTGACCGTTTGTCCCGGTGGTAGCACCAACAACAACGACTTGTTGACTGAGACCTGATGGTGCCGATTCGCCAGCGGCGAGGGTGCTTGTAAATCTGCTTAAGATCGTGTTGCTGATGACAGTGGCCCCGAAGACGACTGTCTCGGTCGTAGGTGTGGCTGCTTGTGCGGCAGAAGAAGATGCCCCTCCGGCTTGGCCGGCATCGCTGCTTGCTGCTGAACTGGAAGCAGATTGGGCAGCGGTGATTTGCCTGGTGACTCCGCCCACTGCAAAGAAGGTCTGGCCATTGGTTGTGATGGTAGTAGGGTTCAGTCCGTTGCCCGAAGCAGGTGCGGAACTAGGAGCTGCAGTGCTAGACGCCTCGCTTGAGGCCGGAGCGGATGACTGGTCGGATGATGAGGCCTGGGATGAAGATGCCATAGACGCATCGGAGCTTGCACTTGTCGCACCGCCTACTGCAGCGCTGCTGTCCGAGGAGGCCGTTGAAGTCGCTTGGCTTGAAGGCGCATCGGTAGACGAACCTCGGCTTGGCACTACAATGACGCTGGTTCCCGAAGCTTGGGTAGATGACGCTGCTGAACTTTCAGCAGTGGAAGACGCAGCTTGGCTTGAAGCGGGATCCGATGAGGCACTCGAGGGCGCCACCACGACGACTGTGCTAGCTGGGTCAGAAGAGGAAGCCATCGAGCTTGACGCCGACTCGCTGGAAGCTGCAGAACTGGGCAGCACGATGACGCTTGTGCCGGATGCTTGAGCAGAGTCAGAAGTCGAGCTCGCGGCAGTGCTAGCCGCTGATTCGCTCGAAGCTGCTGAGCTGGGCAGTACCACTACTGTCGTGCCTTGGTTCGAGGAAGTGGAGCTCGCAGCACTGCTCGATGCTGCATCGCTTGAAGCAGTCGAACTTGGCTGCACGAGGACCGTTGTTCCTTGAGCTGAGTCTGTTGACGAGGCAGCAGAAGAGCTGCTTTCAGCCGCCGACGAGCTTGATACAGCAGACGAAGGCAGGACCACAATAGTCGTGCCATCGGCAGATTGTGTTGAGGATGCAGCTTCAGAGCTGGAGACGCCAGATGACGAAAGCAAGCTTGATGCCAAACTTGTCGCTTCTGAAGCTAGGCTGCTAGCTGCTGTAGGATTCGTAATCGATGCACCTGTGCTCGGTAGAATAGCTACAGAGGTGCCTGAGATGGATGTTGGCGTTCCTGAAGAAGTGATTCCTGCGCTGTCCGATGAAGTCGATGAGACAGAATCGATGGCGCTTGATACGATGCTAGAGACGGCGGAACTGTCCGACAAGACTGATGTAGGTGCTACTACAGCGATCGTAGATCCAGCAGAGTCCGTTGTAAGAATGCTCGAAGGTGCAGAAGAAAGCGCAGAGCTATCTGACCCAAGGGCGCTCGATAAAACACTTGAAATAGTTGAGCTGTCGCTAAGGATCGATGTTGGTGCAACTACGGCCACTGTGCTGCCCACCGAGTCGGTTGTAAAGAGTGTGGACGAAACATTGGAAGCCGTGCTTGTTGCAGTTGGACTGAGTGTCGAGACAGCTGAGATTCCGATAGCTTGAGCGGATGATACTGAGCAACACAACTTATGTGCGTAAGTGCCTGTATATGTTGCTGTCTTTGATGAACGGAAACAACTCACGTTGTTCAGGAGCGAGTCCAGAAGAACAGAATTGCTGCCCGGCGATGACTGCTTGGTTGTAGTCATTTCCAACCTGTCAATGATTGCTCATATCAGTCCTCCTCTTTCCATGCCAAGTTATACGAAGCGCAGGCTCACGCAATGGTCAATTATGCATCTGCAAAGCACCGAGCGTGTCAGCCTGAATCAGGGCATCAAGAACGAGAAGACCAAATCTTACTGGTCGTAAGCTGCAGTGAAGTCAGGTGAGGAGCAGAGACAAGTGACGTAGTCTGCTGCAGTGGGGTCGCAAGTAGGCGCCAAACCGGGAGCGCCATTGAGTCTGATATGTGCAATGACATCAGCTCATCCCCTTCCCCAACACAGACAGTGTTCAAGCGTACATCCTTGCTTGCGAGATTTTAGTGACAAGACATCTTGAAGCGCAGCCAGGAGCGTCGGCTTGCTGTAGACAAAGAAGCTCGACAGTAAGCACATAAAGTTGAGTGGTCTTTGCTTGCGACTTGCCAGTTGTTTCTTCCATAGAGGAGCAGCTTGGACAGCCAGCAGTTGCCCGATCAGGACGGAGGCCGTTACGCCTCGCATGATGGAATTCTTGAGTCCTTGACGTTCAGTTCCAGGTAGAGGAAAAGACAGACAGATTGAGTAAGTAAACAAGAAGTTGACGAGAAGAAGAGAAGTCGAAGAATTGCTTGTCCTCGATGAATTTGTTTCCGGATTTGACAGTGAATTACGGGAGAGAGTGACGTAAGGCACACCCGAGGGAGAAGGGAGGCCTTTGCTGGAGATTGAAGTCAGAAATCAGTTTTTTAGCGAGTTGTAGATGTTCACCATGATGTGGATTGATAAACAAGCTTCCCGTACTGTCTACCTCGACGCATGCGGGAGAGTTGTGCGAAAAGCTGGATATGATATGGCTACATTGACAGAGGGAAAGGCTACAGAGGGAACGACGACTGCTGCTACTGCTACTGCTACTGCGATGTGACTGCTCACCGCCGCTTCTGCTGATCTGCGCGCCGTTCAGCTTCAGCCAGGCTGTCTCTCGTTCGCTTCAAAAATGCTTCAAGGTCCGATAGCTGTTTGTCGGCAGGCCCGGCTGCAGCAGGCTCTTCTCTACTTGTAGTGGGATTGCTACTACTACTTGAAGGTGTCTCTGACGAAGCTGCGCTGTTGCTGTTGGCTGTATGCTGGGTTTGACGCGGCCTCTCGAAATCGTGCATTCGCTCGTAGCGTTGGTGCTGGGGCTGAGGCTGCTGCTGAGACTGCGATGTGCTCTGTGTAGGTCGATGTGGTGTATCCTGTCTAGTCGACTGCTTCCATTCTGTCAAAATAAGCACAATCTACGCGTCAGCTCGATGTCCCAGCTCGGCACAAGCTGGCCATCATCCGACCTGGACTGCTGTCTTTCTGTTGAGGCTGTTGTGCTGTAATGTCCTGCTTGCCCTCTTGTAGACCTTGTAGGAAACTGTCGATGGTCGAATGCGTCGTCCTGACCAAGCTGTTGAAGACTGGCGAATCGACGAGCTGAGTTCGAAAGCGGATAAGAGATTGTCCTATTATATCCTTCTTTGCTACGCACTTTCTGTGCCAATCGCTGTACTAGCTGCTCTCTCAGTTGCGGCGGAATCATGACGAGTTCAAGGGTCTAGATCTACCTAACTCCAACGCCCTACTTGTTCTTCTGGTCTATACCTACAGGCAACTTTGGCAATTCTCTACAAGCTCTCTTATGGCACCTCGCATCGGCTCCTTTATTCTTAATCACAGCATCAGAATGCCTCCTCGTCCAGCTATCCGACCTTTTATGTCCTGCATACGGTCCTGCAAGATATACCTTGTGCTCCCTTGGGTCTTCGGGCATCCATTGTGATAAGAGCTGGGGGACACTGCGATACAGCTTGTTCAGGCCTGGAATAGGCGAGCTCGGATCAACGAAAGTGAGGGAGGAGGGTGGACCACGGCGACCGGGCATCGCTGAATTCGCAAGAGGATGGAGTAGAAAGATAAAGAGCAGTCCTGCAGATGACAACCACTTCAGCGACTGGCTCCAGTCCTTCCACAGCAAGACGGCGTACCAGCTGCTTGATTGATGGGCTTCGATAAGGATCAACTCGACCGGCGAGTGAAGATCGCTATTGGGCGTGGATTTTGCGAAAGGAAGAGCGATTATAGCAAGAAGTTCTCTACAGAGCTATGCATCCGCCTCGAATGGGTCTCCTTGCCGACAATCGTCAAGACCTACGTAGTCCGCTCGATCCTTGTTCGCTGAGAATCTAGAACCACCCTATCTTAAGCCGATGTCTCATGAAGGTACAATCTAGCGCTCTCGCCATCAGCACGATGTTCTGCTCCCTCGTCCTTGCTCAAGGTGATTGTCCAGAAGCAGCCACATTCCCAATACATGCTCTTCCAGCGTCTCACAAGCAGCACGCAAGCTAAGCAAGCTGCGTCATTGTCTTCCAAAGTCCAGTTCCACTTCTATGACAGCGGAAATTTTGCAGCTAGCGTCGTATTTTAGGCCTAGCTTGGAAGATTCGACGTAAAACTTCCATTGTTCTGGAAGTTTGGGCTGACTATATAAGACGCTTCGTTTGTTCTCACCTCTCTTTCCTTTCTTTCTCTTCATAAGTCTACCTTCTCTAATTTCTGATTCCACTATAATACCTCCCTTATTCTTACATCCAAAACGTCATCTAATACCTTTCATTATCACCTAACATTATAACAGATACACTAGGTACTAGCCAATGCTGGCTGCGAGATTCAGCCTCAAGTCGATCAAGCTATACTGCGCTGCGACATCTATCAATACCGATCTCCTCGGCTTCAGCGAGACTACAGCAGACCTCTTAGCCTCTGTCTGAAGCGCTGCCGCTGCAGCTGGAATCGGAGCGTTCCTCCAATCTGCTGCTCAACCGGGACTTCTCAAGCGAGATGTAGAGGAAGCATCTGACCTATTGCCTTCACAACATGAGCTGTGACGAGAACAGTCCGAAATCAGCATGCATGACCGTCGTGGAAACGCACAAGCAAGTTACGTACCGATACAAAGAGCTCAAGCTGTAAGCTCGTCCACAACAAGCCGTAGGGTGGTCGCTTGGAGGTCGCTCCAAACTGACTGCTTCGTTCTTCCCATGTGCTCCGCTTCAAAGTCTACTGCAATTATCCCACATTTCATCCCTCCGCCGCGCAGACCCACAGCCCTTTATTCCCGTCAGATATGCCTTCACTTCGGGTGTTGGAGAGACGATCGTTGACTAAGCCGAGCACCATCGTGGGCCACCGCGACGAGAGACCAGCGAAAGCAGGGCAGTAATGGAGGCCCAATCAGGACATCTCGTTCTTTGGCTGGAGCTTCAGTAAGGGATAACACAACGCTGTTTTGGACCAGACTAATCAGGCTCTTCCAGTCTCCGCTTTTGACCTCTTCACATGTGGCAATCTCTTCATTCCCCGTTCGCCTTTCCACATACGCTAGCTATTGCGCCCATCTTCAATTTACTCAAATATGTCCTTCAAGATCCTAGGCAACCTGCTAGAATACATGGCAGGCTCACCAGCAGGGAAATTTGGTGGGCGGTATCCGGAGGACACCTCTACTACCAGCCTATCCGACAGTGCCTTCAATTACGGGAGATACGGCCCGCTTTGATCGCTGGAAGGATGTCATTAGTGAAGCCAGCATCGGAAGTAGAGTCGCGCCATGCGTCTACTATATAGAGTCGGAAAGTACTGCCACAATGACGTATACGCGGCCTTTGTAACCGTCGGCTATCGTTCTCTAGTCGATCCGGTGGTAGCGCATGTCAGATACAGGAGGAGTGGCCAGGAATGGAGGCCTCGAGCAACCAGCAGCAACATTGATTGAACACGCTCACCTTCATAATGAAGACTTTCGACCATTCTCTGCCCAAGCACGGGAAAGGCGTAGTCGCTTGGGCAAGGCGTATCACATGAGGGTCCTGCCTTGAAGCGGGATGTTCAAGATATTAATAAGCTTGGTATGCAGACTTCTCGTGAAGATCATTGGCAACGTAGTCAGAAATTGGTCCAACAGAAGGCTGCACTGCAGCAAGGTATCGATGAACTTCAGCAAGAAGCCATCGTTCTAAGCCAAAGAATCGCTCAGCTTGAGCAGGACAATGTCAAACTCAACGAAGCCAACGCTGACTTAATTACAATGAATGTGGGGAGCATGCAGCTCTTGGAGAGCATGCAGGGAGCCGTGGAGGTAGGTATGCTTCTTGGCCAGGTCCGCTGGCTGCTTGCGACGTGTTGGGATTTTCCCCCCGTTCGTCAGCTCAAGACCAAGGCCAAAGAGCTAAAAGCGCGTGTCAGAAGATTCGCCAAGATGCGATCAGACGCTCAGGCTGTAGACCGATGAAGAATTATGTGAGTGAGCTGTGCAAGGCTGGATCTGCTTGCATGTCCTTCGCTGAACTGTCGTGTGCATTCACACATCCTTGTGCTCTAGTGTTCACCGTCCCAACCTTCGCCTTGATGTCGCTCCGACACCCTCCTGAGCAAACAGCTATTGCTACGGCCATTGTGCCTGCTGGACTCCCTGTCTATGTATCTGGTCCCGGCGTCCCGAAGTGAGATCATTCACCGGAGAATATGGACCACATCATCGGTCTTCTCCCAGAAATACGGCCAATGAAAGCATCATCGTAGCACCATCACCTCCTGCAGAACATGACGTAGTCCCTGAGACCAAGTAAGTCTACTTTGTTCGCGAGCCTGTGAATGATAAGGAGCCTATCAAGATATCCGACTGCCTACTCTTTCCCAAGCGAAAGCCTGACACCAAGTCCCTTCCCATTCTCAATCCCCCTCCCAGCGGGGCCTGGCATTGTACTGAGGGTACGGTCACACCGTCTTCTTCCATGACTTCAACCCACAAGCGGCATAGGACAATGGCTTCCGTCCCCATACGAAGACAAACCATCTGACGATGTTGGCACCAGCAAAACCGAGCTGGGAGAAGCGCTCCAGGCTATAGGCGTCGTAGACTTCGTACGGGCCAAGCAGCAGGACGGCGGACCAGCCCACGCTCCAGGATGGTACGCTACCCTGCGCATCCCAGGCATCGGTGGAACCTTCAGGGGTCCGCTGTCGAGCAGCATCAAGGAGTCCGGACAGCGCCTTGCCTACATCCTGCTAAGGTTTGCGCCCTTCCAAGCATGGCTGGAGGACCAATGGGTAATCAGCGCATTGGTGGGGCCCTCATAGGTCCATTGGCAGACAATGTGAAGCAATCTGGCCAGCGTCTCGCATACATTCTGCTGGATTTCGACCCGATGGCTCGATGCCCAAAACGCAAGCTAGCAGAGCGCATGTCCATACTAGACGCTGATGCGCTCGGTGAAGAATGGGTAGCGATCATTGCCCGATGTGGCAGCTTCGATACACCAGACGGAGAGACACATCTATTCCTCGAAGTCTTGACGCAGAAGTATGATAACGACGCAAATAGCTGTGAAGCGACAGATAATCTGAGCTGCCGCGACCTTCTGGCGCCTACTGACAGGCCCAGGGTTTAAGTCCTACATACAGGCATCAAGCGCGACGCGATTCCTATCCATCACATATATCTCAAGCTTTCTGAATCGCAAACTCGTCCTAGCAGTTGAGCCTCCTGATTCGCACCAACATGTCCAAGATGTGGTACGTGGGATATAGGCTGTTCGGTAATATCATCGACAACGTAGTCCGTAAACAGGAAGGGAGTCAAACCAGACTGGAGAGAGAGTGCGGTCTTGTGACGATGGAGCTCTGATCCCGAAGATGATAGGAAAGGCTACTAAAGTCAAGACTGATGTGTCCTTGCAGAGCGTATGTATGAAGCTGGGTGGTCCTTGCTAATCAGATAGATGATCGAGCTGACCGATGTCTTCAGAACAGCTCAGAGCTCTGAAAACTGATCTGGTCGAGGTCGCGCTGCCCGACAAGATTGCAAAGGACAGATCAGACTGTATATATAGGTTTTTGAATATCAAGCTGGCATCCTGCTTGCATCGATAATTAGAGGCTCCAGAATTCCCGAAGAGAGTTCTTTTTGGGGCATGGTGAGCGTTGTAGATAGCAAGCTTAGCAACGAGAGCTCTCAATGTGTACTGCAAGACGATTATGCGTTTTCCAGCGTTGGCTTGGTCTCAACACCCATTTTGGGAGCTTTTCTCACGAAAGTCGGAAGCTTGTAGTCCGGCCATACTTTGCTTGGTCTTCGTTCGGCATCCTGAAGTAGGTGAGAACGCGTCTACCCTCGTAACAGCGATGGCTGCTAATCACGAACGGTGATAAAGAGCAGCTTTGGGCTCGGCTTCGATTGACTGATACGGCTTTGCTGGCTGGAAAAGCTGCAATAGAGAATTCGATTCTGCCTGTTCAGAGCAAGGACGTCCGCGGATACAACAGCAATAGAACAGAGATGTGAGGTGTACGCGTCCCTATATATACATGCCCTCAATTTGATCGCCGATCGGCGCTTGGCTTCAGCTGTTCTATTCTTTCTCAGTGCCAAGACTTTGCCCAAGATAAATTGAGGATATCGCAGCATGCCCAGAAGGGTGGGCGTTGATTGCTGTGTCCTTGGAGCATCTGCTCTTGTCTCTGCTGCCATCACTCCTCCATTTCACCTCTTCCAAAACCTCTTTTCCAATTTCAAAAGGAAACCTGGATAGGTAGCGAGCCTGCCAGTGCGAAAAGTAAAACAGATCCTATCATCCATCAACGGGACCCAGCCAGGGAGCCAAGCGCAAGTGAAATCCCGAATACCGCTGCAGCCCAATCTCCTCAGAACACGTTCAGGCTCTCTCGCTCCTAAAGCAACAGAATACACAAGCGCCATCCACAAGTAGCAGATAGAGTCTGTAATACTTCGATCCAATCTGTAAGCGACAACATATCCTCGACTTGACCCTCCTCCCGGCACGCTCCTCCTCAACCCCTATCGCTCACGAACCCGCTCCGTCTGCATGACAAATGCACCACTTCCACTACATACTCTTTTACTTCTACACCATGATTGCTACATTCATTCCTTCTCCACTGTGTCCATTCCCGGAAATCCAGAGCTGACCTCCAAGCTTTTTGTGGTATGCCCAGATTAATCTCCGCCACCCGAAAGAGAGACATGACGGCAACAGCAGCAAGCTCGCAGAAGAACCCATACGCAGATGTCGCGAGACAGGCGGTAGCACCCAGAGTTGAAGGACTCGCCCCGAAGACACCCTCGTGGACTTCCATCGTGGAAGCTTTCCACAAAGAAGGCAATGGAGACAGGGAGATGCTCCTAGCTCTACTAGGTGCTAAAGCTAAAGAGGACGAGAGGTGAGATCATATCATACCTTGTTCCGGTTGAGCGATCTGACGTTGTCTTTGGCTTGGCAGGCTTGCAGCTCTCGATATACTCAAAGCTGAACAGCTACGAGCATACACTGCACACATCACAGTGCATGGTCCCCTCTTTCAACACCCTCAACCTCATATAGCAGCTCCTCCCTATGCCGCCTCTTCTACTTTGAATGCGCCATCAGGCAGAAGGAATAGAGGCGACTCAAATTCCACTCGCCGTTCTCCTTCACTATCTGCCAACGGAAACTCGAGTCCTGAGCCAGAGGGCATCAAGACACCCGAAGAAGAGCGTAGTTCACGCTTTGAGACATTGAATGGCACTGCCAAGCCTATCGTCCACGAGGTCCCGATGCTCAAGAGGAAGCGCTCAGGAGATATGGACGATAATGCTGTGCCAGCAAGATATGCAGTCTATGGCGCATCAGTCCGTTCTGCCCCGTCTGGCCTTCCTGCTGGATCGCATACTCAGCTCAAGCGGATATCTCCATATGGCGCTCCGAGGATGCTTCCCGGTATCTCATCACTAGTCTCAGCAGCTACTCATGCTCATCAGGCAGAGCAAGAACAGCAGAAGCAGCAGGCGAGACGAGCATCAGCTGGCCAATCCTACCGACCTAGTTTAGATGCACGATCTTCTCTTCCAGAGCAGCAACAGCAACAGCGCTACTCTGCTCCCTCGCAACAAGCTCTTTCGCCTAAATCATTGCGAAACCTCCTGAACGATGAGCCAAGGCATTATAACGGAAGAGCAGCAACTAGCGATGTCAGGTCATCAGCATCAGAGGGAGACGATGAGGAAGTGGGTGTCTGAGGTCTCATAGATGGATAAAATACACGTCGTGCTTGAGTATAGTCGGCTTTCTCGTAGTTTGTTTTGTCTGATAGTTTATTTCGAAGAAAAGCAGTTGTTTGAGCAGTATACCAATGTAACTACTCAGATATGTACTGGTATGGCAATCAAAGATTGAAAGCTCATCCCGAATCCTTGCATCGTGCTTGCCTGACCGCGACCCCATCCGACTCGCACTGGTGTCGTGGTGGGCGTGCTGCGACGCTCACTGGCCTTTAAATTTTGCGTCTACTTGCGAGCGAATGCGTCCATAAGATGGTGCAGTGGTCCGTTGACTGTCATTCAATTGGTCTTGAGTCATGCATGTAGCTGGACAGGCAGGAAAGATGAACAATCTGGAAGCACGCTCAGCCGTGAACCGTGCAGCGGACATGAGGGAGACTTGGAGAAGTCATGCGTCGGAAGCAGGAACGCCATTGTCTCGCGTTCAGTGTGTAAGAAAGTAAGGGAACGTGAATTAGCATAGAAGCACAAAGACAGTGACTACAGCCATTACACAACAAAGAGACCGCACGCCAGCAAGCCTTCTGCTCTGCCTCCGCCTCACAACTGAGGAAGGTGGAGGCCAAGCCTGATCTACTCCTTCTCTAGATGTTCGATTTCGTAGTCCGCCCTCCTTAACGGGAGAAGACTTGAACTGTCGAATAGCCTTGATGTTCTTCAGGCCTTAAGGTCGGCAGGCTTAAACTGTATCAGGCAGTCATCGACTGGGAAGATTGTAGGAATGATTCTGAAACAAGCCGCACATCAGCAAATATATCGACAATGAAAGACACTCACTTGATGACCTCCGAGTCTGGTGTGATCTTGTGCTTCCAGTCCATGAGCACGGCAGCGGTTCCGACGACAGCTCCCATCTGCATGATCGCATAGTCGTATCCAATACATTTATGCGGACCGCTTCCGAACTGCACGCACACGATTTCAATCAGCAGTACCCCTCAGCTTCCAAGTGTTCAATGCA
Source organism: Erythrobasidium yunnanense (assembly GCA_001600175.1). Taxonomy (NCBI): domain Eukaryota; kingdom Fungi; phylum Basidiomycota; class Cystobasidiomycetes; order Erythrobasidiales; family Erythrobasidiaceae; genus Erythrobasidium; species Erythrobasidium yunnanense. The sequence continues at coordinate 660,954 of BCJC01000001.1, forward strand.
AGCTTACCACAAGGTAGTTTTGAGGGTTGGAGTGTTCAGCTTGTCCACCTGGAAGCCATCGTTCTGGCTTCAACTCGTTAGGATCCTCGTAGACTTCAGGATCGTGCAAGCTGTTCCAGAATGAAGGAATGACGATAGATCCTGAAGGAGCGGTATAGCCGTCTGAGAGGGGGAAAGGCTTCTTGGCCATGTAGGGAACCATGAGCACAGGTGCTGTGGGCGTCATGCACGCATCAGCGTGTGAATCAAGAAAATGAACAAGCTTAAGACATACGCTTCAGGCGGAGAGACTCCTTGACGAATGCACGGAGATAAGGCATTTGATCGAAGAGCTCGAGTGTCAAAGGAGCTTCTACATCCCCTCCTCGTACGTCGAGCTGTTCTTGGCGGACTTTGGCGAAAACTTCTGGGTTGTCGGCCAAGTGCTGGAAGGCGTAGACGAGGCCAGAAGACATAGCGTCCTGAGATGCGAAGAGGAAGCTGCGAACATACATCATCATCAGTAGATGTACAGACGAAGATAGATGAAATGCGCAATCACCTCAAGATGACCATTCCGATCTCGTGATTCGAGTACTCTCTAGCCATCAATGGCTTATTCTCGGGCGTTTCACCACGCGCCTTGGCAGCATTGTACTCCTCCGCAACGATCATCTCTTTGACCCATTCATCCAGCAAGCAAGATGCAGTTCCACCATTTCTCATGTTCTTCTTGCTCTCCTCTGCGCAAAACTCGAACCAATGCATGACCATCTTTCTCGCCTGAATGGCATTCCATACTTTTGTTCCTGGTACAGCCAGAGGGAAGTTGACGAGCTCGAATGCTTTTGTGATCTGCCAGTACTGGGCACCGATCTCTTCTTGTGCATGCGCAGGCAGGTATTCTCCGCAGAAGACGCGCAGAGAAGCTTCCATGTTGAGCTTTCTGACATCTTGGTGGATAGGCTGGAAGTCCTCTGTATGAGTCTGCAGCCATGTCTTGAAGTATCTTCGGAAGATATCCTCTTGAACTTTCAAGTAAATGGCCAATGCTCTTCGTGTGAACAGGACGTTGAGCGACTTGCGATACTCTACATGTGCTTTTCCTCCCAAGAATACCCAATTCTCAGGGATCAGAATTGACTTTGCAGCGGCGGTAAGACAGGGCTCGGCGTGGTTGGGGCTGTTGAGGATCTTGCGGCTGAGGACGTTGCTCGATGCCATAACGATGAAGCTGGGGCGCGTAGAATATCACTATAAACGTATACTAGCTGTTATTACTGATCTTCCCCTCCTTACATGTTGAATACCGAAGTCACGCTGAGCGGAGTCGCCCAGGTCTTGTGGTAGGCCTCCATTGTTGGGTACAGGGAGTCTGCGCAACACACTTTAGATGCATATACAAACACTATAGAATCAGTATGCCTACCTAGGAACTTTCCAATGACAGGAATTGTCCATTTCGATCCGGGCAAGTTTGCTTTTTTGGCGCGATAGGTGTACTGCTCCAAAACGAGCAAGGATGCGACGATGACCAGCAATGAAGTGACCCAACCAGGACCGCTGAAGCTGGCTGCAATGTTGCTGGGAGCTAGCGAGGCCAGCCCTAAGTTGTAGCTGTACCCCGAAGACTGAGGCTGGCCGATCTGGACAGACTGCGAAGCCATAGTCGTCGTCTTGAAGCCTTGAAGATTGAAATGAAAGTGTTGAAATCTGCTAACTATCGCCTCTTCTTTGCACCTCTTGCGACCCGATGCGAAACAGACAAGCGGCAAAAATTCGCAGCACGAGAAAAAGGCACACTCGTACGATCCCGCTAAGTCCGAACATATCGAGGAGGTGCGAATTGCAGCTGACGCGTTACTGCATGACTTCTGCAATGTGACCTTATCCTTGGGCTGTGTGAGCTGCATCTAGCACAGATCGCATATGCCCGGCCGAAACTGATTATAAAGCAGCGATAAGTACCACATCAGGTTACGGAAACAGAGTCGTAGAGCAGATAGTATACATCCAGTATGATAACAGTATGGAAAAGCTCAGTCGCTTCCTAGAGAAGCAAGACCGATCCCAAATGTCAGCTCGCTCAAGTACGGTCAGTAAGAAAAGGTCGCCTCACCTGCTTCTGCTGCGAAGGCTAGATGCGCTTTGATACTTTCAGGCGCGACCGACGGCCGGACAGCCTGGACGGCTCGTAAGAAATCGTTGAGCTGGTGCCCAAGACGGTTAGATCGCGGCCGCGTACTTGAATAAAAGTGCTTGAACTCACGACAAGCGGCGGCTCCATCAGCTCATCTGACGTAACGTCGTTCCATGTCTTCTCTTCTGCTGCCGGGTCGCCAGGCGAGCACGGCGTGAACTTATACACCGTTTGGCCCTCCGCATCGGTCGTCCGGACCTGGCGTCATCCCATCCATCAGCTTGCTTCACCTCCTCGAATACTCTCTTACGCACCTTTTTGAAATGCGTCGCAGAAAGAACTTTCCTGACAGGCTGCATAAGAGCATCTCTCACCACGACCGCTATATCAGATCCAGAATATCCATCCGTGTTCTCTGCGAGTGCTCGATAGTCTTTTTGCGTCAATTGGCAGGGGGTTGTCCCCACGTTTAGCTCGAAGATCCGCTTGCGCGCTTCGGCCTCTGGGAGGGGAATGTAGATCCGCTTCTCGAATCGTCGCTTGATAGCAGGATCCAGTTGCCCTGCAATCATATAATAGTGTCTCAGTCTAGAGGGTAAGCAGTCTCTATAGTGCTCACATGGGATATTCGTTGCGCCTAACACCAGCACGCCTGTATCGTCATTACCTACACCGTTCATTTGCACGAGGCTAGAACGTTTTGATATCAGTATTGCATTGTCCTCGAGGCGGGAAATGAACCCACAACTCCGTCTTTATCCTTCTACTCGCCTCGCTTTCTCCCTCTCCTCTCGTACCCGCGAGCGAGTCGACTTCATCCACGAAAATAATCGCCGGTTTCTGTTCTCTCGCCATCGTGAATAGCTGCTTAACCAATCTTTCCGATTCTCCCATCCACTTCGAGACTAGATCCGACGAGGACACACTAAAGAAAGTAGACTTTGCTTCTGTAGCTACTGCTTTTGCTAAGAAGGATTTGCCTGTACCCGGGGGACCGTAGAGAAGAATACCACGCCATGGAGTACGCTTGCCGGTGAATAGATGTGGGAATTTGATGGGGAGGATGACGGCTTCTTTTAAGGCTTCTTTGGCACCTTCAAGACCGGCTACGTCGTCCCATGATACATTCGGTGTTTCAGAAAGGATGGCGCCTGTACAACATCACCGCTTAGCATTTGATTCGCAGAATAGACATGGCTATACTTACTGGCTAGAGCCCCTCGTAACTTTTTCGTATCTGCATCATCATTATCATCGTCCTTCCTGCCATCACGTCCAAGTTTTGTCAGCCACAGAGCGTTCGAGCATGGCAGGATACGCACTTTCCACCACTTCCAGCTCCGACTCCGCCTCCTTTCCCTCCGTTCGCTCCTACAGCTTGCCGTTCTCTCTTCTCGTCCATACTCTGAATATGCGTCTTGAGCTTCTCTGCGCGTTCTAGGTATTCTGCCATCTTTCCCCGAATCATCGTCTTCATCCTGGGATTCTGGCGTGGACTGTGTATTCAGCGACCTCCTGTCATTACAAACCACCCATCAATACCTTCTCATCTGTAGAACGCAAAGGCTATTGCATCAGCATCTGTCCTGCTTGTGTATGCGCGATCGGTATACACACATTTGTAGGCCAGATTGAAGTAGTCGAGCGAGTTCTTGTAGAGCTGTTAGTAACGGAGCATAGTAGGATGTCAGTATTGAGGACGGGAGTGGGATTCATCGCGATTGCTGGCCAGGCCGGCTACGCAGGTGCGGTGTGTTGACTTGCCTTGAAGGCCTCTTCCCAGTTCTCGTTCTTGTCTTCGTCGATGGCCTATACACACACAGTTATTAGGTCATCATCCAAGTCCAGCTTCGAAGATTAGATGTCGACATACGTTCTTGACGAGGTTGACAGCCCGCTGGAACACGGCGATAGGTAGGATCAGCTACGATGTCGTATATCCTGATTGTCGTATGTATGCTCTGCCCACGTCGATGTATTCGCCCGACATTTCTGGCTTGATTGTCCAAGTGTTCTGTATCGTCGAGGAAACAAGCCTCACCTCTCTTAAGCTGTCATTAACACGGCAGTTCAACACTTTCAAGCAGCAGATTATAACACTTTCAACACACTCCTTAACACCACTTTAAACATCTTAAACACTTTCCAAGCAATAGCGACAGGCGCGCGCGAACGAACCCAGCGAGCACAGCTTGGCCCGAGACAGCGAAACAATACATCCTGGCTGGTCCAGCGTGTCAGAAACAATCTAGGAAACATCAAATAATCACAGCGAATCGCCGGTCATGGCCTCCTGGAATCCATTCAGTCGCCTGCGCCTTCACGATCTCTGGCCTGCCAGCTGGTACCTCCGCGCTTTCCTGCTCGTCGGGGTAGTAGAAACAATAGGCAACGTGACGATTGGTATATCCTACTCATTCCCTAGTAGCTGCGAACCTCGTCTGACGTGCTTGTCTCGCCAGAATCCGTCTTGCTGGGCAGATTCGAGTTCTTCAGCCAACTATTCGCGAAGGGACAGCCAGATGAAAAGACGGCACTTCCTGTATATCTCACCATCTTCGTACTCGCACAGTACGCGTATAATTCCTCATCGTGATATCCCCATATACACGTGACTGACCTATACACTCGCAGCATCTTCCAGATAGCCTTGGCTTGGGAAGCGGTCTACAATCGCAATGTCATCCAGATATTCGGGCTGTGCATATTCAACGCGGCCTTCTTGATATACGCTATTATCCAGATATCCGAAATCAAGGAAGCAGTGTCGGGCCTGGACGATTTCCAGCTGAACCGGATAAGTACAATCATGGTTTCTATCATCCCTGGAATCATCGCTGCGGCGGAAGTATGCTATCTGTACCTTTCGTGGCATATCTACCGCTTGATGGGCTGGGATATCTTCAAGACGCTGGGAGCGAATAGAATGCTCAAGAGAATGTATCTCTGGTACCAAGGTATATCTCATTTCAAGCGGGGTTCAAGCTTCGCCGTAAGAGAGCCCGCTGAGCTTTGTCTTACAGTCTTCGTCTGCATCCTCAAGTTCGACTTCTTCTTCTTCGCTGCCTTCTCAGTGCAGTTCGTCATTCTTGTGCTGAACCAGTCCGAGATCGAAGTATGACTTTCGTATTCTCCTTCAATGTCGAGCCGATGTGCTGAAACCAATTTACAGCGCTCTCTTACAATCGCAGCCGCGCCAGCATCGCTTATACTGCTCTATCTCGCATATTGGGGCGTCCGAAGAGAGAACAAGGGCCTCATGTACTGCACATTCCTATCATGCATAGCAGCAGCTGCGTACTTCTTCTTCAAGGTAAGTTCGCTATCTCACCTCGTCGCTTGTGCACGGAGACTGATCTACATGCACTTCTGCGATGCCTTGGAATGAGCAGCTCTTCCGGATATACCAAAGACGAGAAGCAGCGTATCGGCTCGTATACAAATCACTTACCGTCTTCTGTGAGTTCCGCTTTGCGCTACCTTGACAACGCTATAGATTCTCTAACGCGCAAGATGTGATACGTAGCTGCTCTGTCCCTCTCGCTATTGCTAGCGACTTTCGCAGTCTCGATAGTCTGCTTCCGGAACTTCGGCTACGGTCTGCGGCCGCATCGTAAGCTCGCAAAGAGGTTGGAGTATCATAAGGGGACTGAATGAGTGCCTTTCTCTGCTGCAAACTTAGTGGACAGACGTGGCTTCAAGCCAAATCCCTCAGAGATGGATCTGCCACAAGACAACAAGCTTGGTGTGCATTATCAGCTAGTAAGGTCATTTTCTCTCCTTGCTCATAAGGTGATACTGACGATAGGGCGACAGCCATCTGCAAATTCGAGCCGGATGTCTATTGACTAGCACGGTCTGTTGTCAAGAAGGAAGGGCAGCATATGTTGAATAGGATTACGCGAGACGAGAGCAAGGACGGGCGCTGTTGATGTAGATGACTTCAAGTTCTATGTATCGTTAGGCTTCGCTTTCGGACTACAAACATGTGTGCAAGACAAGGTATTGGCATAACAGTCTGATCAACAAGCTTCGTAACACAGACTGATTGAGGCTGCTAGCTGCGCATGAGGGTAGTCTAACAGAGAGGGAACGTTATACTATTCTTCAGCACGAGCAGTATCCTCTCGCTTAGCTACGATGTCCGCTAGCTGGGTCTTGGGCGTGGCTTCCGCATACGGGACTGGCTTTGGTGTCGACAGAGTAGCTTGTTGGAAAGCGAAAGCCAAGGCTATAAGGGTGCCTTCGCTTCCTGGACCAGCAGCAAAGGAAATGCCAAATGGTCTGACGAAACGGAATTTTACATAAGTGTGGGCCGACATCGTGAATGGCAAGATGGCTTTACTTGTTGGGATACGTCACGTATGTACGGATGGCGAAGTCGTCTCTAGCTGGGACTTTGGCATTGTTTGGAACGGTATCTTGCGGGAGATGTGATAGTGGGACTAGCAGGAATAAAGAGGGTCAAGACCCGTGGATTGAGATTAAGGTGCCTGTGCCTACCCGTGACCATCGGGTATCCAGTTTGAGCCCAAGGTCTTGTAAGTGCTCCTGGGAAGACCCATGCGAGCGAACCATGCTTGCGCATTTCGTAGTCTACGATTTCCTTCGATTTGTCCAGCAGTCTTCTTTCCTCGATGTACAGCGGATCAATCAGATCAGGCGACTCTTGTGACTTGATCAGGTTTTTGACGCTTTCGTAGCTGCGAGGGCTCTCGTCTGCATTGGCTTGGCTGAACTCGATAATGTCTGCGAGGGTTTTCACGCCAGTCGGTACGCTGCGGCACAAGAGCCGATTATTGATCAGTTCTTACTGCAACATCATCTGCGAGTCTCACTGCTTCAAGGTAGCTAGGTAGTCGGCAATCTCTTTCTTGAATTCTGCTCTTGGACAGTCTCTGAACCTGGACGAATTGTCGTGGAACATTGCAAAGTGCTCCGGTTCGACCTTGACTTCCTCTACAATAGCCCCAAGCTCGCGCATTGTCTGCAATCCCGCCTCGAAAGCAGGCTGCATGTCAGGCGAAATCAGCTGAAGATGTAGTTTCAGCATCACAATGCAACCGAAAGTAGACACAAGGCTACCTTAGCCCAAGTATTGTCTTGCCAGTCCCAGAGGCCGCTGGGAACGCCAATGCGCACACCGACAAGTGCATCTTCCTTCAGGTAGTCTGCATACCGTACGTCTTTCGATGTCACAGCGTCCAGGAGGTAAGCGGCATCTTCGACTGTTCTGCACATCGGTCCGACGGCATCTGTGTTGATATCAGCAAACCATTCAAGCGAGAATTACACTTTTGCGCTCACCATGCAAAGACCAAATGGGAATGACCCCTGTGCCGGGCACAACCCCAGGCTGCGGTCGTATACCAGCTATAGCACAATTGCTTGATGGAGCTAGAGAGTGGAAAGCTCAGGCGTCAGATTTTGAAAGAGTTACTGTTCACGGCATACCTATAATGGAGCCGCCAGTCTTCGGATTGCGACGTCAGCGCTATAGACTCGCCAGGCAGAGAACTTAGCATACGTCTGTTCCCAGACAGCCTGCTGCCAAACTAATAGCAGCTGCTACTCCACTTCCGGAAGAGCTACCGGAAGGATGACCTTGCGGAAACTGATCAAAGAGTAAGCCTATCTGTTACAGTCAGTGCGAAGCCATCTTACGAAGGGACTCCTGCAGAGTAAATCAGCATGTCGGAAATTTGCGGAGCTGGGCGTTGGGACATACGTGCACTGCCCGCCAACAGGACTCCAGGCGCTGTTTCAAATCATGAGCGAGTCCGGGTACTTTTGCTATCATATGGCCGCACTCAGTGTCTCCGTGTCTCCAGTTAGCCCAGACACTCAAGGCCAATTTGGCTACACGGAGACGCAGTGTCAGCGTGAACTCATGCCCACTGCCTTGCAATCGTACCGATGACAATTCCGCCAGCTTGACGCAGGAGCTTGATCGATTCTGCATCACCGGCATTCACTGCGCCTTTCAGGGCGAACGAGCCGGCTGTAGTCTCCATGCCCTCGACATCGATGTTATCCTTGACTCCAATGGGTAAACCGTGCAGGATTCCGCGGACCTTGCCTTGCTTCCTCTCTGCATCGAGTGCAGCAGCTTCCTCCAGAGCTCTCGGATTGATAGCTATGACGGCGTGTAATCTGTCATTCACCTCTGCGATGCGCGCTTGGTAAGCCTGGAAATGGGAATCAGCTACCTTACTCGCCTTTAAACAAGGCGGCCGATACATACCTGTACCAACTCGACGGAGCTGAAATGTTGCTTTTCCAAGCCATCCTGTAATTCAGCGAACGTTGCCGTTAGCAGATCTGGGAAGTGTTTAGACATCTTTGACGAGTTAGACGAGTTGAGACAGAGCAGAGGGGTGGGGACTCGAAACTTTGGCCTTACGCCCGATCAGATAAGCGTTGGTCAGCGGGACCGTTCCGGTGGTATGACTGCATAGCAGGCTTTAGCGTAACGGAGCTGTCTGCCGATTTATCGCGACCCGTTGCGGAACTGCGAAAAGAGGGACAGAGTAGTGGCCTGGAACGCGTTGCTGGTATGGCCAGCCAGAAGGAAGGCAGATGGCAGTCACAACTTCTGCAGCCTCGCATCGCGGGTGAGGCAGGCTGACATAAGTATGGTTGCAGGAGGAGGACAAGCGACGCTCTGTATTGCTACACGAGAAGCTGTTCCATCTAACACAAAAGCAAGGATGGAGTTAAAGGGTTCTCCCACACCCGGCTTCAGCAAGCTGCACTTCATGCAGTCTTGCCTACTATATCAGCTAGTTGAGTTGTAGGTGTGGCTTCTTTGTAAGGCACGGGTCGAATTGTCGACCTGGTGCCTTCTTGGAAAGCATGGGCCAGACCGATGAGAACGCCTTCGCTGCCTGGGCCAGCGGCGAATAAAAGTCCAAATGGTCTGAGAACGAAAGCAAACTCTTAAGTGGGCGCGAAGATATTCGTATGCATGCCGCCCTACTTGTTCGGATGGATTAGATACGTTCGAATGGCGAAGCTATCTTTTGCCGGTGCCTTAGCATTGCTTGGAACAGTGTCTTCAGGCAGATGGCTCAACGGGACTGAAGAAAATACGATTTAGCATGTAAGTAGCAAAGCTGAGGTTGCGTCTATTCATACCTGTTATCACTGGGTACGCAGCAAGAGACCATGGACTTGATCGACAGCCAGGAAACACGAAAGCGTGCGCTCCATGCTTTTTCATCTCGTAGTCGAGAATCGTCTTGGAACTTTCCACGAGTTTCTTTGCCTCGATATACTGCGGATCTGACATGTCTACGGAGCCTTGCGACTCTATGAAGGTGTCGAGATTGTCATAAGTCGCTGGTGTTTCGTCTTTATTCTTCTTGCTGAATTCGATTATATCGGCAAGGGACTTGATACCGGTCGGCACACTTTCGGACGCAACTCAGCAATCATCAGGGAAGATACTCATATTACGGCGCCTTACTGTTTCAGAGTGGCCAGGTACTCCGCAATTTCCTTCTTGAATTCGACTCTCTGGCAAAACCTGACTTTCTCAGCGATCTCTTCTAGACTCTTGACATGCTGAGGTTCGATTTCGATATCTTCGACGATAGCACCGAGTTCTCTCGCAATTTGCGCAAACCAGCCTCAAAGGCAGGCTGCATCTCGGGCACTATGTGCTGCAACATGGAGTCAGCTTTTCTTCTTGGATAACACGCACGACCTTACATTGCTCCAAGGTCCTTCGTGCCAGTCGAACAAATTGCGCGGAACACCTAATTTGACCCCTACAAGGGCATCGGCCTTGAGGTAGTCGGCGTACTGATTGCTGTTCGACGTAATGGCATCAAGCAGATACGCTGCGTCTTGCACTGTTTTGCACATTGGCCCAACAGTGTCTACCCATGGAAAAAGGTTAAAGACTGGATATGCCAAGCGAGCGGCCTAGACTGACCATGAGATGAAGTAATAGGCACAACGCCCTTGCCAGAGACTACTCCTGGCTGTGGTCGGATGCCAACGATGTCGCAATTGCTTGATGGAGCTGATCGAGTGCCAATCAGTCGTGATCAAATCGTAGGTGTTCGTAGAAGGAGTCGATTACATACACATGATAGAACCACCTGTCTATCAAGAGATAAGATCAGCACATACTAGGCCTGTATGGCCTTGCGCCCTCACCTCTGAACCCAGACAACCGGCTGCTAGTCCGACACCAGCAGCCACTCCACTGCCGGAAGAGCTTCCGCTAGGGTTGCCTTGCGGATACTGCATGAGAATGATGGCACTTTAGTTGAATCCCAAAGACTTTTACCTCGGATCTTACGTAAGGACTCCTGCAGTTCGAGTATCAGCACGCTTCACAAGATTCAGAGATTGTACACGGACGTGCATTGTCCACCGACTGGACTCCATGCGCTGAGACTCTCCCGATCAGATGGGATGCCCGTTTGCGCTGTAGCAATACACTCACCCTGGCTCACTGTGCCTGTAATTGGCCCACATACTTAAATTGAGCGTTGCTAGAACACTGCAGCTCAGAAATGTTCGATATCCAAACTTTAGCGTACGCACCGATAACAATGCCTCCAGCCTCTCGTAAGAGCTTGATCGACTCTGCATCACCGGCATTGACTGCTCCCTTCAAAGCGTACGAGCCAGCTGTAGTATCCATGCCTTCTACATCGATGTTGTTCTTCACTGCAATCGGGATTCCGTGCAAGATGCCTGGAACCTTGCCTTGCTTTCGTTCTTCATCTAGACGTGCGGCTTCCTCTAGAGCTTTAGGATTGATAGCTATAACAGCACGGAGCCTATCGTTGACTTCTGCGATGCGAGCTTGATAGGCCTGTGGATGGGGCTCGTCACCTGCGGATCTTGAGCTAGTCGATATGCAGCCATGCCCACCTGTACAAGGTCTACAGAAGTGAACAACTGCTTGCTTAAACCGTCCTGAAGCTCAGTAAATGTAGTGTTCATCAGATCAGGTAGCTTTTGAGCCATCGTTTCGGTTAGCAGGAAGTGGAAGGGAGGAGAAAGCGAAAGCAGAAGGCTGTAAGCTCGTAGAGCTTCTCTGTATCAGAGTCGGTACACCGGACTAGTCCGCTAGTAGTACTGCTTGACTGGGAGTCGTCTTTGTCTGACGGTCGAACGGCGTGAGAGTCCCGAGTCTACAAGCTTGGGCACGATCACGCAGTCAGAGGCCCTTCGAGGATTAACGTGGCTCTCAGCTGTGTGGTTGTCAGGTTTAGACAGTCTTGTCGCATGGTAGCTGAAGCTTCTGGTTGAGATAAGGCTGAAGGGCAAAGCTGTCGATAGACCTCAGCTAGTACTCGAAAGATCAAGAGTTTCTACGGCTTAGAAAAGCTACATTTGGTTGAGGGTGATACTATCATTACTCCAGCCACGCTTTCTTTCCTCCTACTTGCCCTTGGACATCACATCAGCCAGTTGAGTCCGAGGCGTAGCTTCTGGGTAAGGGACAGGTCGAGGTCTCGACAGTGTAGCTTGCTGGAAAGCATAAGCAAGGCTGATCAAAGTACCTTCACTTCCCGGACCAGCCGCGAAATTGATACCGAATGGCCTGGCAAGCCATATTTGATCAGCACGTACAGAGAGATCTACCTAACGCTCACAAACTTGTTAGGATGCTGATCAAATGTTCTGATGGTAAAGGTGTGTGTTTTTCTCAGGTACTTTCGCATTGCTGACAGGCGTCTCTTCGGGTAGATGGCTCAAGGGGACTGGACAGACAAGTTGTCAAACTCATTTCGTGGCCTCGCTTGATTGCATGTCCGCTCACCTGTTATTAGCGGATACGCAGCCAATGCCCACGGATCCCATCGCAGACCAGGGAAGACAAAGGCCAGAGATCCATGCTTCTTCATCTCGTAGTCGAGAATACCTTTGCAGCTGTCCACGCGCTCTCGTGCCTCGATGTATGTCTTGTCTGTCATTGCCCCGGAGTCTCGAGCTTGGATGAAGTTATCGAGCTTATCATAAGATTCTGGCGTCTCGTCCTTGTTATTCTGGCTGAATTCGATGATGTCTGCAAGTGTCTTGACCCCAGTTGGCACACTATGACACAAAAGTCAGCGAAGGCCTCGTTGCATGGTCATAATAGCTGGCAAGGCTGACTGTTTTAGCGTAGCCAGGTATTCAGCTATCTCTTTGTTGAATTCGACCCTCATACAGAGCCAAAGCTTCTCCGTATGTTCTTCGAGCGCTTTCAAGTGGTCTGCCTCGATTTCCACATCTTCGACTATAGCACCAAGCTCTCGCATTCGCTTGATGCCCTCCTCGAAAGCAGACTCCATATCGGGCGATATGTACTAAGATCCTTCATTAGAGCGCCTTAGTGATTGACGTGCAGTGCAGACTTACTTCACTCCAGAAACCCTCATGCCAATTCCACAGGTTGCGGGGTACGCCTATCTTGACGCCAGAGAGTGCATTTTCGTTCAGATCGTCGGCATATTTGACACTGTTTGAAGTTATAGCATCGAGGAGGAGGGCAGCATCTTGCACGACATTACACATCGGGCCAACCGTGTCTAGTCAGCAGGACTCTCAGCTTGCTTCATTCCGCTAAGATGGCAATCTAGCAGGATGTACCATTGACAGATGTAATTGGTACTACGCCTTTGCCAGAGACAACTCCGGGTTGCGGACGGATGCCAGCGAGGGCGCAGTTGCTCGATGGTGCTGACATACCACTCGCTCAGGATCGCTATCTCTAGAAAATCGTACTTTATGCGCACCCATGATGGAGCCTGCCGTCTATACATTGATCTTATCAATATAGGTCAAGAACAGGCACGAAATACCTGATTACCTCCGATCCTAAACAGCCGGCAGCGAGGCCGACAGCCATGGCTACACCGCTGCCCGAGGAACTGCCACTAGGATTGCCTTGCGGGTACTGGCGCGCGTTGATGAGCTTCAGATCGTTCCTGGCTTAGCAACAGACCCAAACTTACGTAAGGACTCCTGGAAATGGACAGCGTAAGTAACGTAAGTAATGTTAAGAGAATCCTATACTGTACACATACGTGCATTGGCCTCCCACAGGGCTCCAGGCGCTGGTGATGAATGCGACTTGAGCGATTGCAGGCAGAGCATTTCGGCCTGCTTACCCTGGTTCAAAGTGCCTATAATTTGCCCAAAGACTGAGGTTTAGCTTAGCTGATAATTCCATGTTATCAGCTCAATAGCCAATGCCACTTGGCCCAAGACGGACCTAAAACGATCCCGCCTGCCTCCCGCAGAAGTCTGATACATTCCGCATCACCAGCGTTTACTGCTCCTTTCAGTGCATAAGAGCCAGCTGTAGTGTCCATTCCTTCGACATCGATATTATCCTTGACTCCGATAGGCAGACCGTGGAGAGGCCCTCTGACTTTGCCCTGCTTCCTCTCTTCGTCGAATGCAGCAGCCTCTTCTAATGCTTTTGGATTGATAGCTATGACGGCGTGTAGTCTGTCGTTGACTTCTGCGATGCGCTTGGTAGGCCTGGTAGAAGAGCTTGTCAGGTCCGCTTCCTGTAAGTGGTTGAAATCGATTCAAGCATACCTTAACTAGATCAACAGAAGTAAAGAGCCCATTGCTCAATCCCTCCTGGAGCTCAGCGAACGTCGCGGTCATCAAATCTGGAAGATTGGACGCCATTTTAAGTAGTGACGGGACAGCAGATGGGGAGGGTTGCGAGTTTTCTTCGTAGGTGCAGTCAGATGTTGAAGTAAGGTTCTTGTTTACACGGGTTCTTTGTGCGCGAGCTCTTCGTGCTGGCCGGGAGACTTTCGAACCGGACGAGGTGGTTCAGCAAACCACTCAAGGACAGAAGGGTTAGCAGGACGAGAGAAGCATGTCTGTAAGTAAGTTATCTCGACGATGATTATAGGGCGACCGCGTGCATTGCCGAAAGATTGGGAATCGCTCCGTGACAAAGATAGACGTCTTTTCAAGGGATGTTTTCGACACGTTGCTTGTATCATAGAAGCACATTGGTATACAAGCACTCCCTCTCTGGCACCTGCGCGCATACAACATCCTGATGTGAACTGATCTGACTGAAGGGGGATAGCCAGCTGCGAAAGATAAGTACAGAAGCTACAGAGGAAAGCAAGCAAGACTGCGTAAGAGCAAGAGGTATGGTGCTGAGGAGAAGAATGTATTTGTATCATTCGATCACTCCCAATCCGAATCTTCATCCTCGTCGTCGACCTGTTCTTTCTTCTTGATGATCGGACTCGTCTTCGTACTCGTAGGATCCGCACTCGTCGTGCTAATGACATCGTACGAGCTCGTCGTGCCTTCCTCACTCGATTGACGTGGCGAAGACATCTTCCTGTTGCTCTGCGCAGCGGAAGCGGTATCTTGCGCTTCTGAAGCTTTATTTGTCGAGTCGGTTCGTGTAGTTGTAGGTACAGGCGATTGTTGGCCTGATGCGATGGGAGAGATGCCCCAGCTCTCTTCGGGATCGTCGGTGATTCCTGAAGAAGCGAGGTTCTGGCCACTGATGTCCGGCTTGGGCGTCTTCAGTGTCTCCATAGATGCTGCAGTCGGGAGTTCTTTACTCTTGCCTTTCTCGTTTGGAGAAAGCTTGGCAGTTTCAGGCTCCTCGTCGGCTACGGATAAGCTGTCATCCTCCATATCCCAGCTGAAGTCGTCGTCATCCTGCTTCGCAGCGCCTGTACAAATACATAGAATGTCGGTCAGCTCGTCTAGGATTGGGTCAAAAGAAAGAGGTCGGGCACTGACCTTCCAGGATCTCGCGTCTTCTAGCTTCATCCTCCTCGATCTGTTGTATGCGGAAGAAGTACCTCGTCCAGAACGCTTCGGCAGAGATCTTTGAAGGCACTGTACAACCCAACAGTGCTTTAGTGCTTATTCGCTGCATGCGTGGGTGAACTCGCTCACCAACGCTTTCATACGTCTGGCGGACCAAACGGCCGCTGTCCGCATCATCCAGGGCAGCTTGTATGCGACTCTTCCAGCTTTCACCTTCTAGTCCACCATCATCTTCTATACTCTGCAAGAACCGAGAGAAAGGCTCTCGGGTGTCCGCGTGGGAGGTGGCCCCAGATGTATTCTGCTCGCTACTAGCAGCTGAGTCGGACGGAATATCGGTCGTGGAAGCAGTCGAAGGCGGCTGAGCGGGATCCACCAGCATGACGGCCGGATCCGATCTGACACGATACAGTAGAGTCTCTTTCCGTCCCGCCGCGGCAGCAGCAGCGTCTTGTTTCCTCTTACTACCTCCTGCATTAGCTACAGCTTGCGCAGCCGCTTTCCTCGCCGCCTCTTCTTCAGGCGGGACAATCTTGAGCGCACCCTCTAATAGTTCCGTCAATTCCTTACTAGCGATCTTGAAGTATTTGTCACCTTGAGACATGGCCTTCTCATACTTCTCTTTCGCTTCGTGAAAGTCGATATTACTGAAATCCAGACTGCCCCCAGAAGAAGAGGATTGAGCAACACGGTTCTTGAGATCCGCCTGGAAGGAGGTGAATTGGGATTGGAAGGATTGAAAATTGGGATTTGTGGAGAGCTGGCTTTGCAAGCGCGAGAAGAAGGCGGCTGCATTGAGAGGTGGAGAGCTGTTCGAAGAGGTTGGTCCTTCGCGCGAGGCCGAAGTCTCGTCTGCTACATCCTTGCCCTTGCTCTCACTATCCTGCGACTCTCCCTGCTTCTCGTCGTTCTCTGCAGGGGTCGGGACGATAAGAGCCGGCGCATCTGGATTGACGATACTACCTCCGCTGCCTCCATCCGCGAGCGCAGCAGCCTGTCCAGCAGCCGCACTTGCTTTCGCTTGTTCTTGTAGCTTGTCCAGCTCGGCTTTCGCTTTGTCGAGATAGGGCGTCAGGTCTTTGGCCGCGTTCTGCGCGTAGGCTTGGGACTGCTTGAGGGCTGTCGAGGACTGAGAACAACACGGTCGCATTAATCAGCTAAGACTCAGTAGTTAGTACGAGAGATGTCAGCTCGCCTGCCGCCGGAATGAACCCCAGTAGCTGCCGAGGTTCTTGCCCATCCCAGACACGAGGTTTCCCATCTGTTCGAGCTCCTGTTCCAACGTAGGTTTCGCCGTTCTTAATGTAGCAGTGCTATCATTTGCGTTGATGCTGCTGCTCGAAGTTGCTGGATCCGATGAGATTCCCAATCCAGCAGCATGATCCCCTTGCGTTGTAGATGAGTGCTGCTGCTTCTGCGGTGTCGACGTCCCACTAGAACTAGGCTCCCAGCCAGTCATGAAGTCCATCGTGGTCAGTCAGGTCAGGCCTTGTCAAGCTGTCAAGAGATGCGAATGATGTGGAACAATTCAAGGCTGAAAGTCGATATGACATCTCTTCAAGTTACCTCTCGGCGTAAGCTTCTAAGGATACAATCAACTGATAGTACAAACAAGAACAACCTTCCAAGATAGTATGATAGTGATACGACTAAGCAGAACGATTGAGGATTACTCGATGGGGGAAGATAGTCTATAGAGGTTGCAGAAGTGAAACGAGTAGGTAGTAGAGGTTGTCCGTACTCAGTTGGACAGAGGGTAGTTGTATAGCGGGTAAGAGTACTGTTTTAGGGTGTGCGAGATAGTCGGAGCATCGGATAGAACGAGAAAGGTGTGAGAACAGGAAGGATGTCGACGCGCTTAGTCGAAGGAGATCTTCTTTCCAGAGCCTGGGACAGCTGCGCCAGTCTGCTTTGCGCGAGCACCCCATCCTCCATCTGAAGAAGCACCACCTCTTCCTCTTCCGCCTCTTCCACCTCTATCACCACCTCCTCTGCCACCTCTATCACCAAAGCCTCCTCTTCCTCCTCCTCTACCGCCTCCTCTACCGCCTCCTCTACCGCCTCTATCGCCTCCGAAACCTCCTCTTCCACCACCACGGCCGCCTGATCCTCCTCTTCCTCCTCTGAAACCGCCTCTATCACCACCTCCTTCCTGTCTAGGAGGTCGTGCACCCGCGAAATCTACACGAGCACGTCTGTTGTTGATGACGATACCCTCGTCACCTCGTCCGACTTCCATGGCAGCTTGTGCGCCAGCCAAGTCTGAGAACTCGATGTATCCGAATCCTTTCAACGATCCGTCTTCAGGG
This sequence comes from Erythrobasidium yunnanense, assembly GCA_001600175.1. NCBI lineage: Eukaryota > Fungi > Basidiomycota > Cystobasidiomycetes > Erythrobasidiales > Erythrobasidiaceae > Erythrobasidium > Erythrobasidium yunnanense. Next base: position 678,156 of record BCJC01000001.1, read on the forward strand.
TTCTTGGGCAGGCGTACACCCGACACTTTTCCATAGTCGCCGAACGCCTCCCATACCTGGTCTTCAGTGACACCGAAGTCCAAGTTTCCAATAAAGACGTTTGTGGAAGGCTCAGAGAGCTCATCGTTGAACTGTCTCTTGGGTTTAGTGCCTGCACCGCCGGCACCGAAGTCTGTCTTCTCTCCTCTCGGGAGGGAATAGTTGACTTTGAGTGTTCTGCCCTCCCACTCCTGTTCATGCTGTTCAAGAGCGGCGGCTGCTTCGTCCTCCGTCTCGAAATCAACATAGCCGAATCCCTTCGACTTTCCAGACTCGCGCTCCGTAATCACACGAGCGCTGGTCACGGTTCCGTACTGTGCAAACTTCTCTTGCAAAGCGGCATCGTCGACGCCCCATGAAAGACCTCCGACATAGACGGTCTTGGATACGGCAGTGCCGTCCTCAGACACCTTTGCCTTCTTGGCTGGTGGTGCCTTGTCTTTCTTTGCAGCGGCAGGAGCAGGGGCGGCCTGGAAGCCCAACATCGATCAGTAATGCCATCTACGAGAATGAAGAGAAAGAATGGGCAACCCACCTCCTCCTCATCATCGTCCTCGTCATCGGAGCTGCTGTCATCAGACTCCTCGGCAGGACGTTTCGTACCGTTCGTAGATGCAGTCGCAGCAGCAGGAGCAGCCTTCTCCTCTTCCTCATCGTCATCTGACGACGAATCATCTGATGAGTCATCTGATGATGTACCCTCTGAAGTTTCAGCTGCCTCCTCGGTAGCAGCTTCTACTTTTTTCGCGGCACCGTTCACAGCTCCTACAGCTGCGCTCTTTGTAGCGGCAGCAGCATCTTTCACAGCCTTCTTTGTGTTGTCGGCAGCGTTCTTTGCTGCTTTAGCAGCTGGTGCAGCGACTGGCTTGGCCTGGAAGAGGAAGAAGAAGATTTGAAATTTTCGCACAAAATCAGCAAATGGTTCGCAAATGAGACTGCTAGTGATACGCTTACAGCCTCCTCATCACTATCTTCGTCATCATCTGAGCTGTCATCGCTGCTCGACTCGTCTGCTTTCGCAGCGGCGGGTGCAGCCTTGACGGCAGAAGCTTTGCTCTTCTCCTCTTCCTCATCGTCGGAGTCCTCCTCATCTGAATCAGACTCTGAAGAAGAAGAAGCAGCAGGAGGAGGGGGAGGGGGAGCAGCGGCAGATTTTTTCGCCTTCTTTGCAGATTTTGCGTCTTTTACAGGAGCAGCAGGCTCTGCAGGGGCAGCAGCGGCCTTCTTGTCCTTCTTGCTCTTCTTAGCAGCCTCGGGAGCGGCAGCAGCTACAGTCTCTTCTGCCTTGTTTACTACATTCTTTGCAGCTTTTTTAGTGGATGTTTTAGCAGCAGTCACTGCTTCGTTTGCAGTCGCAGCTGCTGTGTTTTGCTTGCTCTTTGCTGCTTTGGCCATTGTAGATATTACGGGATTGTGGTAATAAGAAGAGAAGAGCAATGGATTGATGAATCTTGCTTGAATTCTGCAAAGTCGGCCCGCACGTGACCCAGCCTTCCTGGATGACGAGAGAAAAGCGAAGAGCTTTGCAATACAAACATGAGCTTTTATCATTGCTATGTTATTGTATCTATTAGAGCTCCATCTCTAGCTTGAAATCGTCGAAAAGCTGCAAGCAAATTCGACATCTTCGTGAATTCTTGGATTGGACTGATCCGACTTCCTGCAATATCTTCAAGACAGCTTTCCATGACATGCAGAGTGCATTGTATTAGATGCACGTCTTCTCCTGCCAACATGCTTCTATGCTGACCAAAGGGAAGGAAGCCGACTTGGCTGACGGACCGGACGTTCTAACGATGTCGAACGCTGTAGGGCATGATTTAGCCAAGAGTCAGAATGCACCCTTTCCTCATCCCAATCCTACACCTTCTACACTCTCACATCTCAATGTCCTCGACGTCTGAACTGGTGCGCTCGCTCACCTCTTTGATATAATATGGGCTCAGCTGATGTCACAATGCAGCCTTACGGATGGACGCAAGAGATTGACCAGGCGTACGCATCAGTCAACGCTTCTGAACTGCTTACTGATGATGCTGCAGCTCTGGAAAGGCCTACTATATCCACGACGCGACTCAGTGGACCACCTTTACGCGGCCTGTCGGATTGACGAGCATCCCTTCGCCATTTCTAAATTCCCTACCGCCTCAAGCGTCCACTTCGGCAACTTCAGCTGTGCCTACTTCGCCGCCTCCGCCTTACCACTCACTTTCTCCTCGCGATCGAAACTCAAGAAGGGCGACCACTAATGTCTCTCGACCAACAGGCATGTCCAAGCAGGCCGCGACGTCTTCGCATACATCCTCCACTCCGCGTATGCCATCCCTGCCAACTTTCCTGCCCCTGCATGCGCCAACGCCGGTACAACCTACTTCGGATAGACGGCGCTCGTCCGTTACGTTCGCAGACACAGAGCGACCAATTATCTCCTCTCCAACAGCTTCCGCTAGCCGTTCATCAGCCTCTCCACCTTCTATGACTAGCTGGTCGAGATCGGCTGCAACAGCTCACACGCCTAGGATGACAAGCCCTCAGCCTGTACGAGGTATCTTGCGACGCTCATCTACTACAAGTGAAGATCATGAGGAGGAAGATGACGACGATATGATGCGCAACATCTCAGATCAACTAGATAATGTGCGCTTATACGGGTATGCCCGGCCTCCCTCTGTCCACCCTACGTCTATCCGATCTCCCTCCCCCTCGACGTCTAGCTTCGGTATACAGCCAAGACGGTTCTCATCAGGAAGCAACGAGCCTGTAGTAGTAGAAGAAGATGAGGATTCGGATCTGGAGAATGCGAGTGTCTTCTCGTCCGACACGGACGTCATGGCTGCGAGATTAAGAGGACAAGCATTGGCGGACCAAGAAGCTGCTCGTATCGATCGAGAAGAAGACGATGCGCTGAGTATCCGGGAAGCTTTACGTGACGAAGAGAGCAGAAGTGTGAGGAAATGGGAGAGAGCAAGGCTGAAGATGAAGGAGACAGAGAGGAGAAGGGAGGAACAGCTGATGAGGGAAGCGGCGCTGATGCAGGAAGAAAGGGCTATAAAAGGCAAAGAGAGAGCGAAATATGCGACTGCTATACGCAAAGAGGAGATTAGAAGAGCTGAAGAAAACAGCATCATGTCGGAACGTAAGTAGTGGTCCTATAATTCATCCATGTGCGAGGCTAGCAGACACTGAGTCTTTCGTTGTGATTTCTATATGCAGTTGGAGATCTGTCAGACCTGGAGTTCCTGAAACTCAAGCGAGGTAAGAACCTCACTTTCGTATTCTTTCCGAACCACCATTTCGTCAGCTTACGCTCCAATGTCCACTCTACTACACTCTTTCCCTCAGAACTGGCTCTGGACGGTCTTCTCGATCCAGCAAGTGTTCGACCTGGCTTCTCCTACAGCTCATCCTCGGCAATACCGCCTTTCGACCCATACCCTTCCTCATCGTTCGACATTTATGACTTCTCTCATGGTTTACCAAGCAGCAGTTGCAGCATTAGCCCGCTCACTCATAGGCGCAGCAGTCTCTCATCCTTCTCATCAAGTTCCTCCTTTCACTATCAACCTGATTATCCGTACCATCTCACATCGTCAAGTCTGCCTTCTTCGATGTCTAGCGACTTTTTCCCTCCTTCTGGCTTCGGCCCATCGTTCAGGTCGGAGAGCGATAGGTACTCCTATCCATCGTATTACGGAGGCATACAAGATCCTGGACCGCTGGGCTACATATGATTTTCCTTGGGACTTCAAGATTCTTCGAAAGGCGGATTCACTTTTACAACGCGGTTGGGCGTACCCTTCCTCCCAATCCTGATGCCCAATACTGCAAACTACCTCCATACGCCGTCTCGATGATTTCCTGTGCCTAGCTAGGTTACCGATATCTATTTATAGCAAATAATAACAATCAGAAAACTTGGCGGCTATGCAGCTTGTCCTAACTCTTCTTCAGCTCTTCTTATCTCCTCTCCTCCCACATCGATCTACATAAACCATGATACGCCTTTCCAGCCTGCTACTGCTCATTCTGTCATTGCTGGCTGGACGGGCCTTGTCCCAGGACGCTCTGACGTGCCATGTACGCTCGGCTCTCAAGGCTCGAGGTCTGCGTAACTTGATTGAGAAAAGTTGAGCACACAGGTGATACAAAGCCAAGGCGGAGGCGCTTCAGGCGGCCCTACTTCAATAACGACATACTGCAATCCATCCATTGCATGCAACAGTACTGAACTCCAAAGCTTCGGTCAAAATGGACGTACGATGCCGCCTAGTAATAATACTGGCTGTGCGGCCGTAAGCGGCTTTGCGAGCCAGACGTACTGCGATGGAACGGTGTGGTTCGTCACGGAAGGTAGCGGTGGGACGTGAGTAGCTTCCTTCTTCTCATCTTGATTGTTATCGTTACCCATTGGTGATTGCTTTGCTGATCATGTATTTATATATTGGTGCAGCTCAACGTATATCTGCCTTTGCGGGCGGAATATCACGAACTGCCCGCCTGATAATCAGAGTAGGCTCTCCAATATCGAGAGGTATATCTATACATGCTGAAAGTCTTGGTAGCTCTATCAGCCGTTGGCTACTATACGACCGATACTTCCGGCAAAGACATCACTTCGCTTTCGTACAGCGACCCTGCTATAACAAGCTCAGGAGACCCCTTCAGCATCATTACGACCGGAAGTTTCCCCACCTCTAGCGTATCTGTGACTTCGGCAGCGTCAAGCATGTCGATGTCTGCTTCCTTTACGAGTGCGACGTCTCAGCCCCAGCAAACAGGCGCTGCGGACAGATATATCGCTGTAAAGAGCGCAATGGTCCTGCTGAGCGTCGCTGTATGTGTTGTGTGTGGGACAGACTTGTTGCGGTGATCTTCTAGCATCCGGCACATGTGAACAATGCCAGGTTCGTATATACGTCAGTAAATAAACAAAAGTATAGTGTGAGTAGGTGCGATGCAGCGTAGTTACGAAGTACAGATGTGTAAGGCTTTGAAGAAATCCCAGCACTGTGGTTGACTATTACTTGAGGATAAATTGTGAGAGACCCCAGGCGTTGATCAAATGCTTGTGCTCTGTATCTGTAAAGTGTTTAGACTCTCAGGTGCGCTGTGGCTTCCAGGGGGAGGAAGTTGGCCAAAAGGACGGTGTGAGGTACGTAGAGCCAGGCGTTGCTACAGTAAAGCATGCAGCTATATACAGATTGCTTGTAAATGCTACATGGATAACGTTTATTATCATGGCGGGGTCGACTTGCTACAGTTTGGCTTGCTGTCTTTCCGGTACTACGTCTGGATGGAGCTCGACAGTGCATAGGATGCAGGTGTCCCTCAAGCTCGGCAGACGACTCTCATGATTGACTTTCTGATAATCTTCGCTCGCCAGCATATCCGCGAAATGTGTGATAGACGGGTAGTGCGCCAAAGCGATCTCTTCCCAGCCATTCGCATCTTCATCCTTCAAACCTTGTTGAGGTATCGTCTTTCCTACTATCTTGGCTTTTCCACCGCGTTTGCTTCCGATATCTTTGGCGAAGGCAACTCCATAGCGCTTGTAGCTCTCATGTGCCTCTTTCCCCGGCTTGAAGGCTAGCAAATTGAGCATGCTCACTGCTCCAGTATACTCTTTGCCAAATGTTCCAGCCCAGCTCTGCAAACCTTCATCTAGCTCGAGGCCTTGTGCGGAAGAAGCTATCTTGGGCTTCTTCAGCGAGCCAGTTAGGGGTGGCACGTCCCCTTGTCTGGGATTGAGTAGGCGTTGATTTGTTTCAGAGAAAGAGGAGAAGTGGCTGCCAGGCATTCCAGCTGCGATGCACCAATGCTCCTTGACACGATCCCGGCTAAGGTAGGCAGCTTCCAGAGGGGCAGAAACGATGACCAGCAGATCCCATTGTGTATCTAGTAGCTTGTCCTTTGAGATAGACTCGGGCCGGATGATCCAGCGTATGCATTTAGAGATTACGAGAGGTGGAGGTGAGAGTGTTCGCAGAGAGCTGGCATAGCTGGATAAAGAGGTACCTTGCTGAAGCTGGATGAGATGAGCGTGTATGACTGGCATCGTCCAGACCGACTCCCTGAATGTTATGTGCAGAAAACAAGCGAGTCCTTCTCAAGATGTTTCCGACATCTCGAAGACGCAGCAGTCTTGCTCCCAATTGGATACGGACACTACGAAATTCGTCGTTATCTGCTTGAGGACTTGATATCCAAGACCATTCCGCTGTCGAGTCCACTTCTTCCTGCAGATAGCGAATGCTGAAGACCTCTACTGATTGACCCGAAGCTCAAGATGGACCCCAGAGCTAACGACAAGCTGATGTACCCAAGCAGGCAACAATAATCGCTTGTTTCTCTTGAGGTTGGCCGAGTCTTCGTCCCTCTCTTGACTTTCTCTATGCCATGCCTGCCAAGGATGGGGGAAGGCTTCGCACGGTCAGAGCGATAAACATTGCAAGCAACCCAAGAAACGACCACTTCTATCAGAACACAACTTCTGCTGCTTCCTACTTGCTACCTTCCTCTCCCATCAGCTGCTCCAGACGTACCTTGTTTCGGGCATTGTTTATCGCATAATCGTTGACGTCTGCACCTTGGTACACCTTCATTTCCCACTCACACAATAACCGCCAACTCGCAAGACAGCCATGTTCAAGAAGCTTGCCCTTGTAGGCGCAGTCGCCGGGCTCGCACAAGTCGCAGTCGCCCAGAGCAACGATACCATCTGGCACAACCGATACCAGCGAGTTACTCGTCCGGTTTGCATGATACTTGAAGTCATCTAATACTTATTACTTTTGTGTTCAGTGCCATTCTGTCGATGTCAGCCTACGGAGATGTAAGTGCACTGTATCTAGACCACAGATACGACAACAGCTGACAGCCGATTACAGTACAACAACCTCTGCCCGCAAGTCTTCACCCGGGACAGCATGCTCGCCAATTTCCCAGGCAGCGACTTCGTACCATGGGAGGTAATCGAGACTTTCGGTCCTACACCATCAGGCGCAGAAGGCTACGTCGTCATGATCAGAGAGATGGACAAAGTCGTTATCGTATTCAAGGGTGACTATATCCTCGAGAGACAGCTCAACGACACGGTCGCATCTTGGGATGCCCTAGGCTTGGGTGCCGGCACATGCGATGGTTGCACAGTGAACGCGTTTGCGTTACAAGGATACTTGGAGGCTAGAGCAGAGACTAACAATTGGGCTATCGCTCGCCAGCGCGCGGAAGAGACTGGTCTCGAGACCTCCATTACTGGGTAAGATACTCGTATAATAGATCTCACAAAGACCGAAGCTGATATTGAGTGTATTCAGACATGGGCTGGGAGGCATGCATAGTCTTCTCGCTTCGGTCGATCTAGGCTGGGCCGGAATCTGCAGGTGGAGCCACAACTACGTAAGCTTGTCATTCCCACGCACATACCTTCTATCTGACGCTTTTCATCGTGAAGGGCACACCCCGAACGTTCAACGCAGCCGGTGCCGCCTTCTACAATCGACTCTTCCAAGGCGAAGCCGGTGAACGAGGAGTTGCAAACAACGATGGCATCCCCGAGATCATTCCCCAGGGACCGAACTACGAGCACACCAACACCGCTTTCTACTACGATGGCTACTCGGCGACATATCAGATGAATATGCATATATGCAGAGACCAGCCTGAAGACAATGCGTGCGCGCCAAGAACGCCTTACCGGGATGCGGACCACTACTTCTACTTTAGCAATGTAAGTGCTTCATTTTTATCACGTCATTTGTCCGTGCTCATGCAAAGACATTTACACAGGTCGGCCAGTGCGGTCAGGGACGATGGAGAGAAGTAAGGGAGGACAACGAAGCTTTCATCTCCTCCGAACTATCTGCGTGAGCTATATCTCTCCCCCACCCCCTCTTCAACGCTGACCAGCTTCATGTTGACTAGATTCCGCGAGACTTCCACTGCCTCTCTACCTGCCGTCAATGCCACAGCAGCTGCAACCTCCACTTCGGCCAATTCTACGGCCTCTAGCACCGCGATCAGCACTTCTGCACCAGCTTCGACCGTAGCTGCCGGCATTGCTGGAGCAAACAACGCTGCCCTGCCCAACGCCAACGATGTCTCGGCTGCTTCATCATTACAAGCTTCGCTCTTCTCCGCATCCACTGTTTTCGGTGCTGCAGTATTGGCTTTCTTCGCCTAGATTCGACTTTTCACATAAGCCTGATCCTGCTACGACTGGAATACCATCCAGGTCAAACAGGTTGCGCACACCTATATGAACAATCCCGACTATATTTCCGTCGACTCCAAAAATCCTGATGGACTCCGATGACCTCGTCTGATAAGCAGTAGATACTCGTTTCGTCGCTTTTCTCCCGGGGCATACCTATCTCCTTCTATTTCTTTGTAGTTAACCCATCATACCTATCCTAGAAGTCGGCTCCGTGCGAGTGAGAAGTAAAAGGACACTATTAGCTGGCAAAGCGAGCAAATACTTTAGACAATCGCTGCTTCAGGCCTTGAAAGGGCTTGTGAGATGCTTCTTGCTACTACTAACGCGGCTGCATACACACACAAGCACGATTTTGGTACCTGTCAACCTGTCATGATAGCCGGAAGATCCATGATTTGTCAGCAAATGGCGTCAGGGAGCGCGGAGTTCTGACAGCCGTGCTCTTAACTGGCTTAGACATCTTTCTAATAGCTTGTCAGTATCTTCTTCCACCAACCCTTCTCTACCTTTTGCAATCTCGTCCAGCAAAAATGCCTATGCCAGATGAGAAGATTCACCCGACAGCAACTGGAGAAGCCAAAAAGACAGTAGATGCACATCAAGAGCCACAAGATTTTGTCTTCTATAGTGGTGAGTGCAAGCCCTTTCCGTGCTAGTGTGCTAGGATAGCAGAAACATAGAGGCTAATGCTAGTCGCGTACAGGCTGGTTGTGAGTTCTACTTTGATAGCGCAGTACTGGACACCGTCCACTCTGTCTCCTATCCTTCTCCATAATCAAACACTCCTCAATGAAAGCTTGAAGCTGACTTAAAACGATCTTCTTCAGCTGTCCTTTCGTCCAACGAGCTTGGCTAGCTCTAGAAGAGAAGAAAATCGAGTATACTTACAAAGAGATCAATCCATACACTAAGGAGAAATCATATTTCAAGATCTCGCCGAAAGGCCTGGTACCTGTGAGTGTGCTGGTCAAGCTGGGGAGGAAGAAAGCTGAACAAGATGACAGGCCGCAACCTATCATGGCAAGCCTATGCACGAGTCTGAGGTGATTCTGGAGTTCATTGAAGATGGTATGCTGCTCTATAGCCTGCGTTATCGAAGCGCACGCTGATCTCGATGCAGCTTATCCGGACAAGAAGCCCAATCTGCGCCCGACCGATCCATATGAAGCTGCACAGATGCGTATTGCTGTAGATGTGAGTAATTATGGACTTCTTGTTGAGGTGAACTTGCTGAATTGCCTCGATACAGCATATCAGCAAAAGCATCATTCCCACTTACTTCAAGCTCCTGCAAGCCCAAGAGAAGGATAAGCAAGATTCAGCCAGAGAAGATCTTGTGAAAGCCTTCAATGCTTTCGGAGAGAAAGTTAAAGGCCCATACTGGTGTGTATCGAAGAAACAGATCGGACAAAGTGTCCTGGGCTGATCTTTAAGGTACAGGGCTGGAGACAATGTCACATTCGCCGACCTGGTATTAGCACCTTTTGCTGCTCGTATGTACATCCTTGCGGAACATCGCGAGCTTTCAGACGATCTCCTGAACGACAATTTCAAGAGTGAGCGAGCACAGAATGCGGGTTGCCTGTGTTGTATTGCTAATGCACCTTCATAGACTGGAGAGAAGCTATCCTACAGCGGGATAGCGTGAAGAAAACCCTGAGCGATCCCGAGCACTACGTCGAAATCTACGATAGATACCTCAAGAACGAAGCCCAGTCCGAGATGGCCAAAGGTACTCGTGGAGGGACCGTGAGTACCGCTCATCGGTTTTGCGCTTGCTTAGCTGACCATGTATGATGCAGGGCGAGCCATGAATGCGGTTGCATCGTAGATCATGCTCCTGTTGCATGCATTTAGCCTGCATATGTAGCATAGCGAGCCTGATTTCTTCTTAGCGGAGGCTAGGCGACTTCCGAAGCATTGCATATCTTCCTTCAGTCTTCGAACGACAGCATCTTCTTCGCTGATTTCCGTTTCGCTTTCATGGCAGCCTTCTCTTCTTTCGTCAAGGGCGCCTTCTTCTTCTGTTCTTCCTTATCCACTGACTCCGCTAGCTCCGGTAGTGCTTCGCTTTCCTGAATCTTGTTTGGGATGGAAGCGGTCTCCGTCTTCGTCCTTTTGACTAGATCGCCGAAAGACCCTGTCCCTCCTCCATCCTCTGCGCCTTCTACATCGTCCATTGTCTGTATCTTCCGCTTGCCTTTTACTCCAGTTTTCCCGCTAGAGAAGCGTAGAGATGCGTCTTTACGGGCCGCTTGACTTGTTGTTGTCGCAGGTGCAGTAGGTGCATCTGTATACACAATCAGCCAGGGAAAGGACAGTATAAGCTTGAATGCACACCTTTCTTGGCCTCTGCCGCCTCCGCTTCAGTGAGGTGTTTGCCCTCTTTTAGGACGACGACTTGAGGAGCTTCTTCTCCAAAATCATAAGCGTCTTCATCAGAAGGTGCATCTCCATTGGGGTCATCATCGGGTCGCGTAGGAATAGGAGGTCTATCAGAATTGCTCGAGCTCGACCTGAATGGCCAAGGTGACGCGATAAAGATGAGCTATGACCAGGGATATCGAGTTTCTTGCTACGTACGGTCCAGCCAGAGCGGTACCGATATTCTGCAAGAACTTCGGTTTCCGCTGGTCGTAGGTGAGACCTTGTCAGATGCGTCAACAACAGCTTCGACACCGTCCATCGAGAATCTTCACCTCGAAGCTGATTTGCGCTGGGTCCGCCGTCGCGGTCTTTCCCTTTGCCCATGTTGGAATTTCGCGACAAGCAGAAGAAACATGATTACCGTTTTCAACGCTAAACCGCTACAAGCCCATACGAATACACAAGAGAAGGACAAGGTGTAATGAACACAGAACAAGAATAGATCGAATAGCACAGACGCCCAAGAAAGCCATACCGGGAAGATTGAGAAGAGCGGTCCAGCCAGCCTTATTAGTTCTCGTAATCTGGGTGCACGTAAAGGATAGGGTCTGCAGCTTGACTCTCCTCCTGCGACTCGGCTTGCAGACCTTGTCCGACAAGCTCTAGAAGCTGTTTCTCCTTGATAAGCTTCGTGATGACCTTCTCGACGAGCGTGCGTTCTTCTTCGAGCTCATCGACTGTTTGAATGTCGCTTTCTCTCTGTTCGAGATACCAAGTCACGATCTCTGGACGGCTCACACCTTCTCCCGTCTCCCTTTCCATTTCTGACAATCTCATTACGACCAAACTCTTGATCATTTGGTACTTGTCGTATGAAATGGTGATCTTCTTCTTCTTAGGTGCAACAGCTGGTGTAGGTGCTGCCGTAGCTGCTGGTGCAGGCGAGCCATTTGTGTTGCCATTTATGCCAGAAGGACCAGGCGTAGGCTGATGAGGCGTAGTGGAAGGATGACGAGCAGGGGCTCGTGTAGGCGTAGACATCGCTCCAGGTGCACTTGATGTCGGTAAATCTGGCAGGTTCTCGTCCTCTTCCATATCTCCGTTCCCGTTCGCATGACCGTTCACGCCATTCACTTCTGCCTCTTGCTCGTCTTCTTCGTCATCGATATCGATGTCGTCTTTCTCGACATGAATAATAGACTGTCTGAGCAGTGCAAAGGCTTCGCGAACGAAAGCAGGCGTGATCTGCGGGAAAATCGATCAGACGAGTTGCGAGCTGGGATCAAGCTGAAACTTACCTCGTTCATGCAGTTGGCTCGCGCGATAGCCTCACTGAGACGGATCATACTCTCCAGCTGACGGACTGTGATGCGGTATGAGTTTCTGCCATGTCCAGTAGCGTCTTCCTGTCGTAGTGTCCGATACTTGTCTACGATGACCTTGGCGGCCGCGGGTGTGAGCTGCACATTATAGACAGATCAGCTTCCGTCGGAGATCGGTGTATCCCATGGTCTACCTTCGGGTTGAATGTTCTTGCATATCGGATATACCGCTGCAGGGCGTCCGTCGAGAATTCAGGATTGATAGCAGCATCTCGATACCTATGCACGTTGACGATGTGCGTCGCGATCGCTAGATCCGTATCCTCATTACATTCGTCGAGGACGACGAAGAAGAGGTCGAATCGCGACATGATAGGTGCCGTCATCGCCACGTTTGCCCTCAAGCTCGTTTTACGGTTGTATCGTCCTCCAATAGGGTTTGCAGCTGCTAAAATCGACGTGCGTGCGTTCAAAGTAGCTTGAATACCAGCTTTCGCGATGGAGATCGTCTGTTGTTCCATGGCTTCGTGGATAGCGACTTGGTCCGAGATGTCCATCTTGTCGAATTCGTCGATGCAACAGATTCCATTGTCTGCGAGCATGAGTGCTCCAGCTTCGATCGTGAACTCGCCTGTCTCTTCGTCTTTGACAACAGCGGCTGTAAGACCTGCTGCCGAAGATGCTTTGCCGGAAGTATATACTGAGCGTGGTAAGAAGCCACAGACGTATCTAGCAGTAGAAGAGTCAGCCTGCACGCCTAAAAGTGTGCGAAAGGGACTCACTTCAGGAATTGCGACTTGCTCGTCGATGGATCTCCGACTACACAAATGTTGATATCTCCTCTGAGGTGGATACCCTCGCGGGTCTCTTTATGCACGCCTCCCATCAACTGGAGCAGGATACCCTTCTTGACGATTTCATGGCCTGCCAGCATTCCACGATCTCAGCTTCTCACCTCTTCTTGGTTTGATACGAAGATAGCTTACCGTATACAGTAGGAGCTATACTGCTAACCAACCTTGAGTAGATATGGTCGGAATGCACCATGTCTTTCAAGGTATCGATCTCTTCGGAAGTCAGGGAGGATAGGAATTCTTCTCGACTAGCTTCTGCACTGCCATCCGCCTCGTCGCCTCCTCTGACGTTCGTAGATCCGGCCTGTCACGCATCTTCATCAGCTATCATTCTTCTGCAGCGAACCAGCGCATCGGGCTCACCTTAGTATCCGCGCTTTGAACCATACAAGCCAAGAATGCCGTCTTGTACGTCAAGTCCTTAACGCCTAATGCTTTCAGACCTGAGACACCCATTCCAGCACCTCCCATGACGCCTCCTCGTCCTCCCGATCCAGCCTGTCGCATCATTTCTGCATTGACGCCCGGCAAACCCAATTGCGCGACATCCGGAACGACGATGAACGTTCCTGTGAAGACACACTTATCGCCTGCTTTGGCGCGCTCGACCATCTCGGATCGAAGGACAACGTCCAGGCTGTTTCAAGCAAAGGTATGTCAGCTTGATGCAGCATGTAAGGTGAAGAAGAGGACGCACGAGCGAGGCATACTGCCTGTGGGGATTTCGTTGGAGTTCTCTTGAATGCGGACTTTCTGCCAGTCGCTGAACTTGCTTTGTTCAATGGCCAATTTCCATGCTGAGCGATTTGAGCAGGTGATATTAGGGCAGACGGAGGGCTGCACACGATTGCATGACGAGTCAGCCTTGCAATCGCCTAGGAACGATGGTATGGAGCCCACCTCGGTGTACTTGAACTGCTGCTCCACGTCTTTTACCGTAGTCCTACATTCCTGGCAAACAAAAGCACCAAAGACAAGCTCCGGCCTTACTTCACTTGTTCTAGTAACAGTTCCACTGATAGAGAGCAGAGTCCCAATTTTCTCTGTCCGGAGATCGCGTATCGTAGCTACTTTGTCGAGGTTGTAGAAGGCTATACTGAATTCGCGCGTGCTTAACCCCGCAGAAGCGGTCGAGACGCTGTGTTGATTCACGTAGAGGTATTCAGGCGCGTATCGCTTGACGAGATTTTGCAGTGCTAGTCGTAGATAGGGCAGGAAGCTGTGGTCCAACTTTCTTCAGCGGGACTGTCGCGAGGTGAGACCGTAGAGAGTACGCACCGATAGTACTGCTCGACAATAGCACGCGCCAATACAGCATTTGCAGCTGAGAGATGGGCCAGGTCGACGTAGAGGGTAGTGAGCTCAAACTCCTTCATGGCTGCTATCTGTTCAATGTAGAAATGGCGGTCTCCTCCTTCCTCTCCAGCACTGGATGCTCTACTTGAGCGTGATGATGGGAGTGCGCCTTCTTCCTCGACGTATCTGCACACCATACATGGATCAGCTTTACCGCTTTCGGTCGCGTCGAACCAGATTCTTGGGGATCAAGCGCTGTTTCGCCATAGGTCTGAGGGTGCTACTGACTCTGTAAGAAATGCTTCGAAGCCTTCTCTGACTCTCTCTCCCGTCTCATCTCGCACGGGTGGTATATCTTCGATGTTCTGCAGGTTTCTTGCTCTTCTTCGACGTGGAGCAGCAGCCCCATCTGCACCATCTTCCATAGCTTCGTCATCGTCGTTGTCTCGAGCATTTCCACGTCGTTGTTGCTGGCCATTCTGGCCGTTTCTTGCTGGTTCCTGCGAGTCGATGTCGTCGCTGGTGGGGACTGCGCCTGCTCTTGCTCCTAATCCATTACGGCGTGCACTGGGTATACCATTGCTCGAACTGGGTGCGTCCATCATTCGATTATTGTGCTTGTGGTTGGCAGAAGAAAGAAAGAAAGTCAAGAAGTCGGATTGACGCGACGCGTAGAGCTGGTTTGATGGATACGGATAGGAAAGCATTACACAATATTCATTGGATCCGTACATCAGATTCACACACAACAACACTCTGGCTTGTTCTAAGACTTCAGGTCTCAAGCTCGTTGATCCAGGCTGCCGTCTCTGCTTCGATTCAGAACGCATCAGTCATGGAAGCTTGCGATACCGCTATAGGCATCCTTGGACCAATTGACGTGACCTGTCCTACTGCTGCTGACTCCCTGCCTGGCCGTCTTATCGTATACCGCTCCGCTATCTGAGAGACCTCGCGGGCCTTGTCCGCCCATCCCTTCATCAAGCACCGTGACCCTTTGTCCCTTCAGCCCGTCTCATATGCGATAGACGTAACGGTCGAATGTCGACGGTCAAGTCCCGATATGTGTGCTCTTTCAGCCTAAAGAGAACATCCCTTCCTGACATCGCATCGCACGACAAATCGATGCAAGGCCAGATGGAGCAGCTCTGCGTCCTACCATCCCTCCCGCCTTGTCTGCTTCACCATCTGCCGCTCTCTCGCTGATCTAGGACGTCCTTGTGAACTCCGACTGTTTGGCCCTCTAACTTGGTAACTTCGACAAATCACCTGGCTCACCCTAGATCGATACAGGGGTAGTAGTAGTACAGTAGTCTACTACGGCAGCTAGTAGAGAGAGTAGAACACGCCATTTACCTGATCCGAGGGCCGACACTTGAGAAACGCCAATTTTCTTACGGCTGGAGCCCGGCGAAATCTCACTGATACTGGGTACGTCGTGAACTCTTCGAATCTCTTCCGCAAGCTCGGGAACATGGTGCAGCATGCTGACTTTGGGACCCATCAGCCTTGTCGCTAGCCTTTTCCAGACCATGCTGGCTGCCTCGTCCTCCTCACATGTGAATGCTTCTCTTCTACCTGCGTTATCGCATTATCAAGTCAGGAGTCCTGCGCAGCCTATTAGGATGCATCAACAAGCAACAGCAATGTCCATCCAGTCGCCAGAGTTATCATCCTCCAGCGATAAATCCAGTCCTGGGACATCTTCCTTCGATGACACCCTTCCTCCCACTCCGTGCTCTGCAAGGTCGACCTTCAGTAACCTATCTAGACGGTCTCCTTCAGTCCACATCGAGGAATACTACCCTGGAATGGCCATTGGCGACAGAGCTTTCGGAGATCCTGACCAGATCTCGCTGTATCAGCAGAATGGTGCTCAGCATATGTATACGAGCACTGGCCAGAAATCACCGTACAAGTCGATGTTCGACCTGATGAAACCTGCGGGAAGGACTACTTCATCGGCCACTTCGATATCGGAACATTCACAAGAGATAGAGGTAGCGTCTACGCATACTAGGAGTTCGCTGCCCAAACAGCCACGAGCGATGGCTGCATCAAAGTGGACACAATTGGAATTTATCTCTCATCCACCACCTCCTTCATCGAGCAATCAGAACAGCTCTCGGAAATTCCTCTCATCGCGCTCGATACCGAATTTACGTGGGAAGACACAGAATCATGGCGCCTTGAAATTGGTAGTAAAAGCAGGGCATTCTCCAGGAGATTTGGATGGCGAAGACACCACGTCCGTCTTTACGACCGTCACTACATCTTCTACCGGGTCTGGCGATAATGTTATCTTGCCGTATGGACGAGGAGGAGCTGCGAGGGCGCCTTCGAGCGTGGAGACGAGGATATACGGCGATTGCGACGATCCTGCGGAGATAGCGTATATGGACCCGCTGAAAGAAGTGAAGAGTGGGAAATCAGGCGGCAAGCAGTTCGTGCAGGGGCTATTCGGGAAGAAGGACAAAAGCCTGTCGAATCTGAGCGTCAGCGTCACTGCGCAGAATCCATCATCGGCACATGCATCTCGGAATGCTTCTGTGGAGACTATCTCTGCACAATCCACGCATTCTGGACGATCGATCCATTCAGATGACTGGGAGCAGTATAATGCCAAAGCGATCATGTATGGTCGAGGAGGAGCAGGGCGCAAAGAATCGAAATCTACGAGATTACAGCATATTCAGGAAGAGAAGGAAGTGCTGGCGCAGATTGCGGCTGAACAGAAGGCAGTGGAGGGAAGGTTAAAGGATAAGCTACCGGCTTATGGGAGAGGGGGTGCGGCAAGGACGATAGGTGCAAAGGCACAGAAGGGAAAGGAGAAGGATGATGGGGAGTGAAACGGACAATTCGATATCTGCTGAGTTTGGGGGTATGAGAATAGAGGTCAAACGTTATATAGAGATCATAAACACACTAATGTACGGTAGATCGACAACCACCCTAATCTCGCGCGATAATGCATCATCTGCCGCTTCTGAACATCTGATAGACGGTGCACCAGAAGCTGATGATAAACGGAGGCCATGTCATCCGGACATGCATGAGAAGGATAGCAACTCGAATAGAGCATCCGGGGCAGATCTTGCATCGCTTTGACAGGTCGACTGGCCCTTGACTTCACTTCGATATCTTCAGACACGCCATGAATGAGGTGTTGAGTGCGCTTCAGACGCTGTATACAGATCCATCGAGTACCGCAAAAGAGTCTGCAAACCGCTGGCTTCAGAACTTTCAGAAAGAGGTGAGTCCCAGTGAATCGTCAGGAGAAAGAGAGAAAGGGAAAAGATGTCGAAATGTCCCGGCAAATCCGACGACATAGCAGCGATACTGAAGCATTGTGATGACAGCCTGAAGCTTGGGAAACGGCCAATCTGATACTGGCGAGCCCTGATGCTCCCTCTGAACCAAAACTGTTTGCTGCTCAGACATTCAAGACAAAGGCGAGCGGCGACTGGACAGCTCTGTATCCTTTAGAAGATGCTTATACGTATGCTCCCGCCAGATCATATATGACCTCGACCAACTTCCATCCGAACATCGGCTGCCTCTAAGGGATACCTTGCTAGCAGCTCTGAGCAATATTGGACCAGGAGAACGCGGTATACTCACACAGCTATGCTTGGCGATAGCAGATCTCCTTCTTCAACTGCCAGAATGGACAAATGCGCTTCAAGGATTGATCGATCAGCTGGGTAGCAGACCTGATACTGTGCCTGCGTTGCTGCACTTTCTGGAAGTCTTACCTGAAGAGCTTGGCAATACGCGGATACGAGTGACGGTGGGCACCGTTCTCGAGGTGTACAATCGGATCAGGGCTAATTGCCGGTTGTCAAATTTGCAGAACAACGACTGGCGGACAGAAAATACAGGAGCACAAGTAATCCAGTTGATTTCGATGTACTTCCAGGCGCCAGGTAAGCCTTTTTCACCAATCGCAGCGGAGTCCAGGCTAAAGCAGCTTCACCAATAGGCGTAACACCTCAAGTGCGGCGGCAGACTTTGACCTGTCTCAAAAGCTGGGTATACGCTGGCGAACTCACTCCTTCACTTGTCCTAGCTTCTCCTTTTTTCGACTTCGCATTCTCCTCTCTTTCCTCAGATGACCTTTTCGACGATTCGATAGACCTTCTATGCAGCCTGATCCACGAGACGCAAGAAGTCGGCGACAATCTCCCTGTCATCGAAGCGATAGTCCCCCGGCTAGTAGCGTTACGACCCAATCTCACAACGGCAATACAAGCAGGCGACTCTGACCAAGTTCGCGGGTTCTGCCGCTTGTTCGTCGAAGCGGGCGAGTGGTATGCTCAGCTCATGCTCCAACATCCGGCAAACTTCTTCCCGATAGTAGAAGCGATAGCGGACTGTTCGGCATACGACGACTTGGACGTGGTTACCATCACGCTCAACTTCTGGTGGAAGCTGGCGGTTGGGTTGAAGAAGGGTGGATTTGCGAATGATCCGAGCTGTCAGCCTTTCCTCGAGATCATTGGTCGCTTAGTCGATACTGTCATTTCTCATCTACGGTACCCACAAGATCCCAGTACGCTCAGTGGGCAGGACAGAGATGATTTCAGGTCCTTTAGACATGATATTGGCAATACGCTCAAAGACTGCTGCTCCGTACTAGGTGCACAGACATGTCTAGCAAGATCGTTAAGCATTATCGAAGCGGAAATGGCGAAGGGAGATACAGTGCTCAGCTGGCAAGCTATAGAAGCTGCCTTGTTCAGTATGCGAGCGATGGGTGCGCAAGTCGACAAGAACGAAAACGAAGTTATGCCCAGGATTTTCGCCGCTATCCCTCAATTACCTACGACACAGAGCAAGATCCGCTACGCTGCGACGTTGGTAGTTGCACGATACACGGAGTGGCTCGCGGTACACTCGGAACTCATCCCTGCTATGCTGGAATATACGCTGGCTGGTTTCTCAGTCAATCAGGACGAGACCGCTGTAGCAAGCGCATCTGCGCTGAAATACCTTTGCAAAGATTGCAGTCAGGTAAGCTCGTCCTCCTTGAGACGTGTGGTACGGCAGCTAATAACATCCTTTCACAGTACCTTGTCTCTTACCTTTCCCCCCTCTTCCAATTCACCCAAGAGCACGGCTCGAAGCTGCACCAAGACGATTACTTGGATATCTGCGAAGGCTTCGCTTCCGTCATCAGCACGATGCCGCCGAACGATGCCATTCCCGCCATGCAGACCTTCTGCGCACCCATGATCGAGCAAGTGCACGGCCTCGTCTCCCGGCCAGGCGCTACTGCACCAAAGTCAGACTTGACGGCGTGCTCCGACGCGTTAGAACGGCTCAACATTTTCCTCAATATCAACAACCATCTCTCAGATTCTCTGCCCGATGCATGTGCTTCTACCGCCAACGACATCTGGCAAATCCTCGATGGTCTTCTTCAGAAGTACGGCAACTCCTCGGTAGCAGAACGAGCATGTTCGACGATCAGAAGGGGACTCACCTTCTTTGGACGTCTGGCTTTGCCTTTAGCGCCAGCGATACTGAACAGGATGACAGCTGCTTTCGAACAAGGAGGCGTGTCTGGCTACGTCTGGATCGCAGGGAGAGTGCCTGAGCTGCTGAGGCTACCGGAGGTAGATGCGAACAGCCACACAAACCTCAGGACCCATCTTTCGCAGACCTTCAATAGCATGACTGCAAAATTGGCTACGATGCTCTCCGCCTCCTCACCGGCGGAGGTGCAAGACTGTGAGTCTCCCACACTACTAATCACTGCTAGGCTGACACCTTCTCCGTATGTACAGGCATCGAAGACTACCTACATCTAGTTCGTAACCTCGCAGAAACGACACCCGATCTCCTCTTCCTCTCTCCAGCCTTTCCGAGCGCTGTTCACATAGCTGTCACAGCTGTGACACTGCTCAATGCGCATGTCTGCCACGATGGTATAGATACATTGCGGACCATCATTGGGCACGACTCCTTGTCGCCAAATCTGAATATGCCAGGATTTGATGCGAAACAGTCTGCCAACATGAACCAGTACGCACAAGCTATCCGCTCTACCATCTCGCAGCCGGACGTGGGCGGCAGACTTGTCGGCATCGTGCTTTCAAGGCTCGTCACAGACTTTCACGAGGACTGCGCGCCTATGAGCATTACTCTCGCTCGCTTGTTGGCCGAACGCTTCCCTCAAGAGCTAGCGCAATGGGTACCAGCAGCCATCGCGCAGATTTCACCCAAGGATCTTCGAGAGCTAGAACGACAGAAGTTCTTGTCTAGCTTCAACGAAGGCTTGAGTACCAATACTCTAGGCAAAGTACGAACTGCCTTCACAAATCTGGACCGCGCAACGAAGAAAGAGAGGGAGAGAGCGTCCCTTCGGTAATCAACCATTCTCATGCTGCTAATCACTCGCACACCTCGATACCGTTTAGCATAGCAGGGTATACCCAGTCGCATTAGACAACTAGTTATAGAATCAGTCATTGACAATATGCTAAATTTTCAGCTCGTGTACCTACTTCCAGTACCAACCGGGTCTCATGCAAGCTTTGGTATAGCTACTGTACCCCTCGTCAGCACTCGCCCTCCATGCAAAGAAGCGTTAGACGTGGCGAAGCGGCAGTTGGAGGCAGCGGGAGCAGCAAGATCCGCCTTTCGAAGGTCATTCGCTGAGCATCGCGAAGTACTGCTTGATTAAGACTGCTTCAGATCACATAACCAGCTAAAGGTGGAAGGCTGTCGAAGCCAGCTATACGGTGATCAATACCACTTAATATCTATCGTGAAGCGTAGAGTTCCACTTCGGATGTTTGGTGAGACAATTGCGGAATGTATCTGTGTCCCAGATGGTCTGACCCAGCATGACATGCCCTTTCCAGTTCTCGTGTTCGACCATGGCGGCGAAGACGTCGGGCTAAGCAGCCTCTTAGAAACTGACTTGGGAGGAGGAATGTAACATGCACGCACTATGTCGTCTATGTGCACGGTCCATTCGTGACCTAGATTAAAGTACTCTTGGCCAGACTCGTACATCTACATAAATGCTCAGTGAAGCTCGCCTTGACGCTGAAATATCGAGAGAAACATACCCTCTTCAGCTTGTCACCAATTAGATGGGGCCCAGCATACTTGGCGAAGGATGCCCCGATGCTAGTTGCCATCCGCTTACGCCAGTTTGCGTGAACCTGTTGGAACTGCTTCGTAGCATAAGTCTGGCCCTGCCACTCAATCTCAAAGTCGTTGATGATCCAGTCTGCTACCAGATGAGGAGATAGTACACCACGGTGCGAATCGGCGTTGAATTTGATAATACGAAGGGGATCTTCCGGAGGATACTCCTGGAGCAGCATAGTGTTGCGCTTCGCGTGTTTCATACCGGAAGACACGCATTCAGTGTTTTCAACTTTCGAGGTAGCAGGACAGCAATCGAGATCGTCGTCGGAGTTGGTATAGAGAGCGCCTCCGTTAGCGCAACAAAGGTCGGGCGTGGTGGATCTGATGTTCACGATCAGTTGTCGTATGGTCCTAGCAAAGCAAGAACTTTCCCTCTGTCAATTGCGTTGCTGCAAGACCCCCTCATACAGCCAACACAGCGGGGCGTCTCAGCGGCGTGCACTCACCAAGACAAGTACGCATTCTCTGAGCAACAGGCTTTGTTGCTAATCAGGATTATTGAGGCAGTCTTGCAGCAATTATTGAACCCGTCTTTCGTGCCGGATGAGCAGGTACCGCTCGAAGGTACTGGGTCGCGCTTGTGGATGCCATGTCGCCTGTCTACTATCTGAGACCGGGTAGCCTGCTTGTGCTTGTAGTGTGCGTCTAGCTGAGAAGCTTGTGCTAGACCGAGAAAGGTGCAGATGGTGAGAGCGACGAGCAGGCGAAGAAGCATGCCGCCTGCTTTCAGGAGCTACGGGACGGGGTTAGAGGAAAGAGGGACCAGAAGGACAGTCATGAGTGCGAGCCAGCTGTTTCTCCATTTCGCGAGCCAGGGGATGGGATTTCAGGGGACCGGCCAAATTCAAAATGAGAACGCTGATCTTGTCGATAGAATTTTCAGCTTGCAGAATGTGTTATCAATCATGTCTTAGTCCAAATCCGCTGGCTATTCAGTGAAGAGCCGGTCAGAAGGAAAGGGCAACGCAGCGTGGAGTACGAAGTGAATGGAGTATATGTTTGAGCTTCCCTTCTATACTCAACGCAGTACACCACCAAGACAAAGGACCCAAGGCATATATACAGACAGAGAGGCACAAACGCTACAAGACACTCAAACCCGATCGTGGAGAGTCGCATTCCACTTCGGGTGCTTCGTAAGAACGTTGCGGAAGGTGTCTCTGTCCCAAATCGATGCACCAAGCATAACGTGTCCTTTCCAGTTTTCGTGCTCCACGAGGGCAGCAAAGACATCGGGCTGGAAAACTCATTAAAGTCAGAAACTGGACGATCTACACGGAGCTCGCCCAATCAGGCTTACTATATCATCCAAATGTATAGCCCACTCATGGCCTAGCTCGAAGTATTCTTGACCAGACTCGTACATCTAGGTAAGTACGGACAAGATCAGTTCGCGTACGAACTTGGCGAGCCTGCTGCCCTGCCCACCTTCTTCAGCTTATCACCAATTAGATAAGGTCCTGCATACTTCCCAATCGTTCCTCCGATTCCAGCTGCGACGCGACCGCGCCAATTGGAGTGCAACTGCTGGTATTGCTTTGTAGCATAAGTCTGGCCTTGCCATTCTATTTCGAAGTTATTGACGATCCAGTCTGCTACAAGATGAGGGGAGAGTATTCCGCGGTGCGAGTCATCCCGGAAGGTCATTGTCCGAAGAGGATCATCGGAAGGATAGTCTTGGAGCAGCATCGTGGAGCGCTTCACTCTTCCCATCGACAAGGGGATGCAGGACGATCCTTCGACGCGAGAGGTGATTGGGCAGCAGTCGTTGCGGGTAGTTGTGACTGGGTACAAGACCCCTCCATTGGCGCAGCAGCTATCAAGCTCGGTGAACCTGGCGAAGATTCGATCTCAACATGTTATATGCTTCGGCAATGTAGTATAGCGTACCCCGCAGATTCCGCCATGCTATGACAACAAGCGCTTTCAGTGGGCGGACTTACGACATCCCTTGCGCACACTCACCCTTGCGCACACTCACCAAGACAGGTAAGCGTTCTCTACGCAGCAAGACTTTTCGTCAATGACCAGGAAAGTAGTCGTCTTGCAGCAGTTATTGTTGCCGTCTTTGGTGCCTGAAGCGCAGACTCCGCTTGAAGGTACTGGGTCGCGGCGGTGAAGTTGATGTCGCCTGTCTATGACTTGCGAGCGGGTAGCTTGCTTATAATGCCCATTTAGATGACTTGCTTGTGAGATGCCGCACAGGGCGCTGATGCTGAAAGTGACAACATGACGGATAAGCATCGCACAGTCAGAGATGAGCGTCAGCGACGAAAGGATTTAAGGCAAGAGGCAGAGAGCAGAGAGGTAGAACGAATGCAGGGCGGCAATAGCGACTCTTGCAATTGATCAACCGCTGCAGCCATGGTCCCATGGAGTTTCAGGGCTTGATCAGAACGACACGGTTTGAGCGCCGTTGGGCTGAACGGCAGGCATTGACGAGGAGAAGTAAATAGCCCTTCTTCAGCTCGCATACGGTCCTCTTGTGGGCAGGCGCAGATCCTCGATTCCGAGTGTCTGCGACCATCAAGTCCAGAGCCAGCGGCTGGTCCAATGCACGCAAATCCTCTTCATGAGCGGTTAAACACTGCAAGGAAGGGAGTCGAAAAGATCCAGGGGGATTGTTGCTCTTTGCACTCTTCTGGCAGGCAAGATTGAAGAAGAAGAAGCAACCTTGGTTTCGAGAAGAACAACACTGCTCGGCCAGTTACTTGGATGAATGACAGTAACGATTCTTACAACAACGCATGAAGCACAAGCTGGCACCCTGAGTACTCACGAGGCTATTAACGAACCTCCCTTGAAAAATTGCGGAGTAAACGGGTCCGCGATACGTCCTGCGATGTCTGACCCCCTGTCTACCGGAATTGCTGCTGCCTGAGACTTGCCAGAGTCAAAGGCCTTCAGCAGATCTGCCCCGTTCGCCAAAGCTTGGTAGAAATGCTTTGCAAACTCGATAGCGACTCGATCTACGACTGTTCCCTGCATGGAGATTACCACAGGAATGACTGTGGAGAGGTACTTGGCTTCTTGACTGGAATAGCATGCGTTGAGCACTACTACTTTGACGGAGTTTCCGGCCTTCAGGATGTTGCCGAGATTCACGATACTCAGAATCTCAGCTTGACCCATAGAATCTCCGTTGAAGACTAGGTCAACTCCGCTGCCGTGACCAGCGAAATGGACAATGTCTGCTCTGAAGGCGTTGTTCAGGTCCTCCCTGCGCGCCGCGGGAGCCATAACCAGTTCAAATTGCTTGGTGTAGCGACCAGCTCGGAGTGCCGTGCCGATGACCCGCAGCTCCTCTGCAGTCCGCAACCGCGGAGTACCCCTAACCCTCACGTCTGGCGCCAGGGCGTGTATGGTGAATTTGGTTTCCTTAGCGCGTCGGAGGATATGCATGACTACATCGGGAGTGAGACTAGAGCGAGCGGGACGAAGTGTAGAAAGTTGAGATTGAAGAAGCCAGCCAAGGGCTGCTGTGGAGAGTGGATACGCCTGTGGAGCTACCAAGGAAGTTGCTTTGAGATAGTCCTCCACCACTCCTGTCACATTGTCGGTCTCGAAGTCGCGCTGACGTTGAGTGACAGACCTAGTGGAGCCGAGCTTGACTAGAGTGTTCGCCCAGTGAAGCGCCATACATGCGCCGCCTAAGCGAATGTAGGTAGCGAGCATACCCGCATCTGGTCGGTACATATCCACGGCTGATATAACCTCGGTGATCGCTCCTCTAGGGGAAGAATCGTTTTCGAGCCCGACTTGTACTCGAATCCCATTACTTTGCAATAGCTTGTTGACACCGCTATAGCCTGCTCTGTAGATCGGCCAAGCATCTTTTGATGACTTGCGGATTCCTTTGGGCTTCTCTAGGATATCGATCTGCGTGGATACGGTACGTTCTGCTGATGCCGATGGCTTCGAGATGTATGCCGAGCTGGATGCACCAGTCATAGTGCAGGTTGCAGTCGAGCTCGCTAAGGAGTCCAGCCTGAATAGGCATCATCTTGAGCGACTGTCCGACGTATTAGTCCTGATAATGCGAATGGAGGTCCGAGGGATTCTGTACGTACAGCAGACAGCATTGGAACCGGTATTCAGATAGCGAGAGTGCGAGAGTGACGATAAGGAAAGATAGGAAGTGCGAGCGAGAGAGAGGGAGAGAAAGAAAGGAGACGGAAAGGCAAGGCGGAGCGAGAAAAGGACAGAGAGTGCAGCAGGGATCGCTTTTCATTGTGCTGATACTCGTCCCCAGACCCGGCAGCAGCGCGGCCTGAGAGCCTTTTACACTTTTATCATGTTTTATGGGCGTGTGCGGCAGCTTTGTGCGATTGAGCGCGCCAGCAGTCTCGATACGGCGTTCTCTGTCAAGCTGCTCTATCAGCTGACATCAGCATCTGTCAGGTGCTGCGCTTCCAGCTTGGTCTGTCGTACTGTGGACTTCCCATCCATTTCACGACTTGCTCTTTTTGCATCAGGCGACGCTCTTGAGACATGGTCAGAGGATACGCTGAATCTTATGCCAATTATTGTTGTGTTCGAAGGGTTTGAGCGGGCTTTCTCCTCGACAAACAGAGGGCCTGCGAGAGCGTGACGGTGCAAGAGCAACCACCGTGGACCCCGTTGTTTGTAGCTTCTGCTTCTCAGCATTCGAACCATGCTGCAAGGCTGGGGTTCGTGAAAGCTTATGCGACATCTTGCTGATAGGTCCTAGCAAGACAAGACCGGCGAAGCACATCAAGTTACTCGTTCGCATTATTATAGAAACAACAACTACAGATATTCTACACATATGTATCGGACACCAGCTTCCATATCCAAACGCTCATGACGATATCCATAACCCTCCCTCGAAAAATTGAGGTTCGAAACACTTCGTGTAGTAATCCTCGTCCACATACCATTCCGTCGGAGCCAAGGCCTCCGCCATTGCTCTGCCGAGCTTAAATGCGTTCAGCAGATCTGCCCCATTTGCCAAAGCTTGGTAGAGATGCGCTGAAAACTCGATAGCCATTTGGTCTGTGATTTTCCCTTGCATGGATATCACTATGGGGATGGATTGAGCTAGATGTTCTGCATCTTGACTGGAATAGCAGGCGTTGAGCACAACTACTTTGACGGTTCTCCAAGCCTTGAGGATATTCGCAAGATCCACTATATCTAGGCCGTAACCGCTGCTCATAGAATCTCCTCTGAAAAATACATCGACTCCGGAGCCCTGACCAGCGAGATGAAGAATATCTGCCTTGCAAGCGTTGTGGAGATCTTCCTTCCGAGCTGCGGGGACCTTGACTAATTCGAACTGTTTACTGTAATTACCACTCTGGAGTGCAACATCGATTGCCCGTAGCTGCTCCGCGGTGCGCATTGGCGGCTGGTTCTCGAGGTTCGCCCCTGGCACAAGAGCGTGTATTGTAATTTTGTGGTCCTTGGCGCGTTGAAGAATATGCATCACTACGTCGGGAGTGAGACTATTGCGAGAGGGTCGAATGAGGCGGAGCTGGGTTTGGAGAAGCCAGCCAAGGGCTTTGGAGGAGAGTGGGTGATTTTGTGGTGCCGCCAAAGCAGCTACTGCAAAGTAGTCGTCCACGACTCCTGCCACATAGGCGTTCACAACCCCCGCAACATGGCTGTCATTCGAAATCGTGTCACCGCAGGGCGGATACGGATGACTATAACGGTCTTGAGAAGGCGTATTGATTACGCAGTTCGCCCAATGGAGCGCCGTGCACGCTGCGCCCAAGCGAATGTAGGTAGCAAGAACTCTTGCATCCGGTTTATATCTAGAGACGGCCGCTAAGACCTCGCTGATGTTGTGTCTTGAGAACGATGGGATACCAGGCCCCACAAGACCGGCTTGCATGGCGGGGAGCCCGTTATCATTCAAGATCTGATTGATTTGTTTGCAACTGTTTTGCAAGTCGGCGACGGATAGTTCTAAGGGTGAAGCCCTTATGCTGGTCCGTTGAGTCTTACGGAGAATGTAGACTTGACTGATGATGGCACATTCGAGCTTCATACCGAGTTGGATGCACCAGTCATATGTCACGCTGCAATCCAATTCGCCGAGAATGCCAGCTTGCAGAGTTGCCATTGCGAATTGTGGGGATACTTGCGTCTCCAGTCTCGCCTGTTGCTAGCCCAAGTCAGTATTGGAAATGCAAGGCTTTGCTGCCGAGACATGACGTATCATACCTCCCCTGACATGGGTCCGCGATAGCCTTGTAATTGACAATGACAGGACATGATGTACAGGTGGAACGGGAGAACGCAGAGGGTGAGAGAGATGGAGAGGAGATGGAGGCCGGGAGGAAGAAAGGAAGGAAAAGAGAGGAAGGGAGAGAAAGCGTACTCTTACCCTTATTCACGGGCCTGTATGTCAGCGGACCTATGCACTGCTCTGAAACGGCTCGAGAGCTTTTGAGCGTTTGCGAGCGAGAACCAAGCCAGTCATCGTCAGGCAGCAGCAGCATAGTCAGCCAGATGGGTTCGTCAGCTGGCACCAGTAAAGTGCAGTAAAGTGTCCCTCATGCTTCTCCGGGATCCTTTGTTTTCATTCGAAATATTGCAGGTTGGTTCTGCACCATGAAACGCCGGTGAGCGAGAGCTGCAGGAAATGGTAAGCAGCACCCATCAGTGAGGAGAAGCCAAAGTTGAACACCTTTTGTACTCGTACAATTCGTTGCCTTGCGTTTCCATCCAGGTCGTCCCAGTCTCGACGCCAGCAGGCCCGCCAAAGCGAGTAGGCATCAAGGCTGCAGACTGGCAGCACAGGCTCGATGAAGTCGACGTGAGCAAGGCGTGAGTTGCGGCTCACCTAAGCTCTTCACCATCCCTCGTCCCTCCCTCGCAAGATGAAAATACTATAAAATACGAAGTGGGAATCTCTCCAAGGCTCTAATTAAGCCATTGACGAGTTACAGTATTACTTCTATGTTTCTGAACACTCTCACTACCCTCCTCGTCCTCCTCATCTCGGAATTGGCGGACAAAGCGCTGATTTTGCTTTGCTTTCTGCGCATAAAGTGACCTCAACTCGCTCGTCATGGATTACCTCGTCGTCGAAGGCTACAAAGAAGCAGCTGAGAACTTCGCAAGAGAGTCTGGAATGGGGCCTCGCGTAGACTTCGAAAGTATCCATAGTAGGATGACTATTCGCAATGCTATACATCGAGGAGACATTGTCGATGCCATCGAGCGTGTCAATGACATGAATCCAGAGGTGAGCCATGCTTCTCAATATCCCTTCATCGCCGCCTTTTTCTCCAAGGATTAAGAACACAATGCACCACTCTCAGCTTGAGCAGGTCATTTCCTTCTGCTTATGGCGTGGGAGATGACCGACAGCAAAGGCCAAGATGAGGAACAAGAGATACAACCAAACCATAATCATTCATGAGCACCCAACCCTTCCTCGTTCACTAATTTCCCAAGAATTGCAAACAAAGAGCTTCGACTGACTCTTAATGCGCTCAGATCCTCGACAACAACCCCTCGCTATACTTCCATCTTCAGCAACAGCGCTTGATCGAGCTTATTCGCCAAAAGAAGGTCGATGAAGCATTGTCATTCGCGCAGGAAGAGCTGGCACCCCGAGGAGAAGAGCATCCCGAGTTTCTATCCGAGTTGGAGCAGACGATGACGCTGCTAGCCTACGACGTCGATTTGTCAGCTGTAGACGCTGCGGCAGCAACTTCCGCTATGGGCGAAGGAGCAGAAGCCGAAAGAGAGCCCGAGGCCGACTTCATTGGCGGTGCGCCAGCATTCATCTCCACTCTCCTCCATCCCTCACATCGTCAAGCTACGGCAGCCCAAGTAAACGCTGCTATTCTCACCTCACAATCACACGGCCCTACTCCCAAACTTCCAAACCTTTTACGCATGCTAGCATGGGGCGAACAGCTCCTTGGTGAGCGTGCTGATTTCCCGACTCTTGAAGTACAAGTCAAGCCTGCGACGAAAGATAGTGCAACTGTAGCAGGTAGTCACGATGTAGCGATGTCCTAGCACCTGAACCGATCTCCGTTCTGTTCTGTTGTTGTTAACAATACATGGAGTATGTGAAACTGTTCTGACTAGCTCTGGCGCGTCTGCCTGACGCTTTACCCTGTGTGTGTGCCTGACTTGACCTTGCCACTTCTTGCCTTCCTCAGAGCTCTCGACACGTCCAGACATCCTTTCCTCTCTACCAATCTACCTTCTACCTGATCCAACGACATGGCCGCTGAGATTCCAACATTCAAGCTCGTCCTCGTAGGCGATGGAGGCACTGGTGAGGGAGCAAAGGCATCAAGGGAGTCAGCATCAGGAAACTGAGGGAATCACGGCCAAAACCCCAGGCAAAACCACTTTCGTCAAGCGTCATTTGACTGGAGAATTCGAGAAGAAGTGTACGTCCAACTTGCTACCGCGTTTGGACGCCAGTAGAAAGGCGACCTCGCGAAAAAACATGGCAAAAGGGCTGACTTTGGTGTGTGATTGCTCTGCAGACATTGGTGAGCTGGCATTTACACGCATATGAAGACATGCAAGAATATAGAAGACGGGGACTCGCGCTAACTCACGACTCGCTCGCTGCAATCAGCTACTCTCGGTGTCGAGGTCCACCCTCTTCGGTGAGCGAATGCCCACGCACGACAATCCAGCACTACGACATACTGACAAGATGCATGCATGGATCAGATTCCACACCAACTTTGGCGAGATCTGCTTCAACGTCTGGGACACAGCAGGTCAAGAAAAGTTTGGAGGACTCCGAGATGGATACTACATCCAGGGACAGTGCGGTATCATCATGTTTGATGTCACCTCGAAAATCACATACAAGAACGTACCCAACTGGCACCGAGACTTGGAGCGCGTTTGCGAAAACATCCCCATCGTGCTTTGCGGAAACAAGGTCGACGTGAAGGTCGGTCCTCAGCGGCATGAACCCCAAGATGAACATACCATATTGAAGCATATGCTTGTGATTACTGCAGGAACGCAAAGTCAAGACTGGAGCAGTCACTTTCCACCGCAAGAAGAACCTGCAATACTTCGAGATTTCCGCCAAGTCAAATTACAACTTCGAAAAGCCTTTCCTCTGGCTGGCACGCAAACTGGGAGGGTGCGCTACACATCCATCCGTTCTCTCATTACGACCTGCGGCTGATTCGATTTGCGTAGAAACCCCGCCCTCGAGTTTGTAGCTGCTCCAGCTCTCGCTCCTCCCGAGGTACAGGTCGACCAAGCACTCATGGAATCCTACCAAAAGGAGCTCCAGGACGCAGCAGCCGCCCCTCTGCCCGACGAGGAGGATACCGACATCTAAGGCGACAGAGGCCCTCTCCCGTCTGTTCAATCGCTTCCCTGCCTGCGCATCTGCTACAACAGCGCACGTTGTTCAAATTAGAGCTTCTTTTTCATGCCTCTCCTCCCTTACCGATACCTCCTTAGTATTACGACATGCGTGAAACGTCGATACGGTTAGACAGCCGTTCACTTCGACGATGTCCTCTGCTTCTTCCCCCTCTCTTACTTGCTGACTGCCTGATGAACCTCGTTATAATAGTATTGAGGCCGTCAATCGCAAACCTCTAGACTCTGCCTGCTGGTCACGATAGAGGCGTTTGTCTATACACGCTACAGATATGCACCGCGTCTACCTATTCCCAAACGCTCATCTATGATGCCGAAGCTACCTTCCAGCCATGCTCAGACGCGAAGCTCTCCATTAATATCCGATCAGGCTGTATCGAAGTCAGCACGATGCTAGACCAGCGGATAAGTCATCTCCCACCTCATTCTTGATATCCACGAAACACGGCTTCTCCGGCAACTTCAATGCACCTTCGTCCTTCTCTCCATTCCCCTGTGCCTGATATTTATGCTGAAACAGCGTCTCTGCTATCTTCCAGACGTATTCTTCGCGCGGTCCTGATGGCGGGGTGTTGGGTATCGTATTGACGCCTATCACGAGCGGTATAGCCTTTTCTATCAGGTCGTCGAGCTCGCGTTGGGCCATGCCTGGTGTCCGAAGACCTTGTATGTCTATTGTTTTGTATTCATTGATGAGTGTGTACCTTCAATAACACTCTTAGCATTGTCTATCTCGGAGTATACGATATCGCTTACATCTCTTCCGAGTCGCGATTTATCAAGAAGATCAGAGACACGCCCAGCTTATCCAGCGCAAGGACTGCTTTTCTTGCTCTTCTTCCAGCACCTATAACGAAGCCCGCTACTTTGCCTTTTGCGAAACTTGGTGCGTTCCCGCTTCCTGCTGCTTCTAAGCTGGAATGGAGATCATCGTATGTCTTGGAGAAGTCGACTTCTTCCACCGGCTCCGGGTCGCGGTTACGCATCATCATTGCGTACATCTCGAAGGACGTCTATAGTAGTTGTAGAAAGCAGAAGAAACGCGAAAACTGAAGAAGAAGCCGGAAAGCCTTGCATTTAGGTCACATGTCGGTTCTCGAGAGCCGCGCGACTGTCTCTTTCTCTCTCTTGAGACGACAGTAATCGCCTTCATGCTAGTTCATAGCGAATAGCTAACAGATTCTCACTGTCACTGCAAAGAAGTAGGAAGGTCGACCTCGCTTGCTTTCAAGCTGATTCCGTCCTGTCATTCCATCGATATGAAGCTTCTTCCACGCGCACAAGTCATTTCAAGCATCAAGACCTATGTCCTACCATCCTACCGCGACTTCCCCAACTCTGAGATCCACAAATTGCCTCTGGTCATCCTTCGGCCTTTCGAAGATCCAGATCATCTGAAGCCAGATGAGATAGAAGACCTGCTCAGGCAGAACAGTGTACAGCCTGCTTGGAGATACGGAATGTTAGTCGCCAAGCGTAGAGGTGACAGCCGCCGATACAGGCCTGCTGGCTTCTTTTTGAGCTGACCTACTCTCGTCAATTCATCTCCAGGTTTTCCTTTGACCATTTCCACAGTAACACACACGAGGTGAGGCTGCTGACCCAATGCCCGCCTTCTTATCTCGTTCTTCAACGATCCTCTACCGCGTCATCCGGCTGTCTCGCTTCAGAACGGTGTCTGAAGCTAGGCAACGCGTAGCTAAGGCTTTCTGTCATACTTCTTTACAGATCCTTGTACCGTATCAAGGCGAAGCGCAACTTTCATTCGGACACCACTCTTCACCGGATGCCGTCAAGCACCATGCAAAGCCTGGCCATGTCTACATCCTGCCAGCTGGCGTGTCACATCGGTCACTGAGTAGTTCTAGTGACTTTATGATGGTAGGCTCGTACCCTTCCGGGTCTTCCAACTGGGACAACTGCAAAGGGGACCATGCATCCTCGAAAGACAAGACGTGGAAGTCAGTCGAGGAGCTGGGTAAGAAGGAGAACTGGCCTGTCAAGGATCCTATCTATGGATGTCCTTTCGACTTTTGGAAGTAGTCGAGATGATACGTCAGGGCCAGGCTTCCGGGAAGGTGAAGACGCCGTTTCTTGGTCATCAGCAGAACTTGGCAAAAGCAGTGCTGTGTAGCTTGTATCATATATACGTTGTTGCTACGTTCCTTAGCCTTTTCGGCACTTGTCTTTATCTCACTTCTCACCTAGCTTCGGCTCTGCTTTACGCTAAAACTCCTTCATCATGAGTATGCTGGGATTCTGGCAGCAGAAGCGGGATCCTGGCGAGGTTACGCCAAAAGCGAGCAACCATCCTGAGCGTAATCCTTTTGAAGCATCTCTGGCGAGCTCGACGATGGCTACTGTAGGGTCTATCGGGTCGAGTTCTGGTACTGCTGGGCGCAGTTCTGGCGTACATTCCCGCAAGAACAGCGCAGCTTCCATACACAGTATTCCAGCTGGAATGCGCACTCCTACATTGCAGAAATCATTCGTACTCCCCGCTGAACTGACGGGAACGACAGCGACGGGCAGCCAAATGAGCCATCCATCGACGTCGGCTGCTCACTCGCTGCATCAGTCACCGCATGGACAGGCTGGTCATGTAGTAGGAGGGAGTGGGAGAAATACACCCATCAGAAGCCATTCCCACCAGCTCAGCAACCCTTACCCGGCTCATCACTCGCCCAAGCTTGGAGGTGCTGCTGGTGCAGCGCCGCCCAGCAATGAAGGGAAACCACCAGACTTCAAGCTCGCAAGACCACCAGATACACACCAGAACTACAGTAATACAAATGCACACTCGTCGCCAAAGAAGCAGCATACAGCTCCCCCTGCGACGACAACCACAGTTTCCAGAGCCGCAGCTGGTGCTTCGTCAGCAGCAGCGAACACCAATAGAACAGTCAATCCATCATCCACTACTCCAGCAACACCCTCTACCCTTTCCAACACTACGACCTCATCCACTAATTCCAACAATGCGACTTCCGGCTCATCTCGCAAGAGAGGCGACACCGCAACGACCAACCTTCGGGGCAAGTTGACAGTCAAGATAATGGAAGCACGCACTTTACGCGCTCCATCACGCTATTCACGGCCGTACGTCGTGGCGACATTCGAGCAAAACGAATTTGTATCGAGAGAAGCGATAAATGAACACGAGGAAGACGCGACGGGCCAGCCTGTCAGTCCACAGTCTAGTTCAGCTATGAGACAAGGAAGGAATGGGAATAATGGATCTGCGAACGATGATATGGAGACGGCGACATACTCGGCTGAGAATCCGGTCTGGAAGCATGAAGTCGCATTGTGCGTGAAGGATCTATGCAGCGTTCGTGTGGACTATGCTGACTATATTCTCTGCTTGACATATCTTCAGCGACGTCACGGCTGACACTTCGCCTGTCACGGTGTGCATATACGATCGATACGAAGGGCAAGAGGAAGCGTTTTTGGGACTGGTGGACATCAAGCCGAGACTAGTACATGGATGGAGTATCGATGACTGGTTCTCGTTGCGCCCAAGAGCAGATGAGGAGGTATCAGGAGAAGTTCGCGTTCGCATGCGCTTCGAGCGGTCAGAAGTGAGCTCAGAATGCTTTGACTTGCGCCAACGGTACATTAGCTGACGTAAGAGTATGTGCAGGTCCGGCGAACGCTACGCGCAGGCGACTTTGAGTTCCTGAAGATGATTGGCAAAGGCACGTTCGGGCGGGTCTTCCAAGTGCGCAAGAAAGACACAAAACGGATCTACGCCATGAAAGTCTTATCGAAGCGAGAAATCATCGCCAAGAAAGAAGTACAGCACACTATCGGCGAGAGGAAGATCTTGCAAAGATCGAGCGAGTGCCCATTCCTCTTGGGATTGAAGTTCTCGTTCCAGAGCGAGACGGAACTCTTCTTGGTCATGGACTTCAAGTCGGGTGGAGAACTGTTCCATCACCTGCAAAGGGAGGGTCGCTTCACGGAAGACAGAGCTCGCTTCTATGCTGCCGAGAGTAAGTCGCACGAGAGCCTCGTTGCGCCAACACAGCTGACACAGATTATAGTCACTCTTGCCTTCGAATACCTCCACAAGTACCATATCGTGTACCGGGACCTGAAGCCCGAAAATATCCTTCTAGACGCAACAGGTCATATCGTCCTTTGCGATTTCGGGCTCTCCAAACCCGATCTACCCTCGGACGCATTAACAAACACATTCTGCGGCACGACGGAATACCTGGCACCTGAAGTACTGCTGGACGATCATGGATACTCGCAAACGGTCGATTTCTGGTCGTTGGGTGTCTTGCTGTTCGAGATGTGCTGTGGATGGTCGCCGTTCTATGCGGAAGATACGCAGCAGATGTATAAGAATATCTGGTAGGCCGGCTTCTTCTGGGAAGGAAGGATTGCCAGCTGACGATGCTCGACAGCTTCGGCAAGATCAAATTCCCTCGAGGTGTCATTGGCGATGATGGCAAGCAGTTCGTCAAGGGCGTAAGCTGATACCTTCTCTTCTTGATGCTGGTTCAAGGGCTAATCTTTCCCTTGCCAGCTTCTGAATCGCAACCCAGCACATCGTCTAGGTTCCAAGCGGGATGCTGCAGAACTCAAAGAGCATGCCTTCTTCCAGATGATAGATTGGGAGGCATTAGGCGCTCGCCAGGTTGCCGTACCTTTCAAGCCCTTTGTCGATTCCGACGAATCCACATCGAACTTCGATCCAGAGTTTACAGAAGCCGATGTCTTGAAAGAAGCTCCCAAAGATACCGACTCATACTTTGAAGACAGGGAAGATGCGAGCGGCTGGCTGGACGAGCCGAGTGGACAATATACGCCTGGCGCGACGCAGAAACCTGTCCCTATACCAAGCAAAGACCGTGCAGGACTGGATCAAACGGCTCAAGACGCTTTCAGAGGCTTCTCCTACTCTGGCGATGTCGACCTGCACGACCTGATGAAGCAGGCCAATATGAACGAAGAGGACGAAGATGAGCAGAGGAACGGCAGCGCATACATCATGCGCGACTAGGCGCTCCCCGACATCAATGGCAAGCAGTGCTTTTGTCGTCTATACCTGCATGGCGGACCATCCTCCACTAATCTCGCAAGCTATTCCTTGTACAAACTTTTCACCGATTTCCCCTTTCGTTGGCTTGAGCTCTGTATAGTCGTTCCCAACCTTCCTACGCTTTTCTCCTGTAGTATAAGCATTGAGCTGTTCAGCCTTCCAGTTGGCAGCATCTACCTAGCCCCGAACGGCGACTGAAGAAGGCTAGATCCATGAAGTAGAAAAATGTTACGTGTATATACTAGTAGGCAGGAAAACACACGCAATGAAACGCAAAAGTCATGACACATACTCGTACTTTGTACCTCTCTTCTTCTCCGGATTCACCGAAAGCATCGGAGTTGTCGTTCCTACAAAACATCAAAGATGCAAGTCAAAAGGCATGCTTGACTAGATGAAGCAGCAAGAAGCTGACTGTAGCCTGCAGGAGCATCGTAGAACCGAGTAAAAGCATCGACTGGAAGAACCTCAAGTTTGCCCTGGCGCCGACGAATGGATACGTCAAATACACCTGGGTTGGTCGAGCCCTGCCCTCCTGCGACGTGCGAACGAGGATATTGAAAGCTTTTTCGTCCAGAAAACCGGCAGCTGGAACGACGGAGAGCTCGTCAAGGAACCCTATGTCAATCTGCACGTAGCAAGCGTAGCCCTCAATTATGGACAGTCTGTGAGCACCCCCATTGCGACCGCTTGCAGCCTCAGCTAACGATGTGCCTGCAGTGCTTCGAGGGAGTGAGTTTGGCTGACTCGGCTTCAGTCATGAGATACCCGGCTGAAGTCGCAACATAGCTCAAAGCATACAGACACAAAGATGGCTCTGTACGCCTCTTCCGACCTCAAGAAAACGCTGCCCGCATGAATCACTCGGCCTCCATCATCAGCATGCCGGAACTGCCTGAAAGCGTCTTCCTGGAAGCTTGCAGGCGATGTGTAGCTGCAAATCTCGAGTTTGTTCCTCCATATGGCCCGAACGGTAGCGGAGGCTCTCTGTACTGTCGACCGTTATACTTTGGAAGCGGAGGTATGCCCGGACTTCGAAACGTCTTCGCTCACGTCTCTGACTATGTTTTCTACCTTTACCTCCTCAGGTGAACTGGCACTACTTCCCCCAGACGAATTTACCTTGTGAGGCTCTTCTTTCTTGGTTTTCACAAGCAAGCTGACGACTATACAGCCTGGTTTGGTGCACACCAGCTGGCTCGCTCTACGGCTCAGCTGGCACAAGTGCTCCCGGAGTCGATGCCTATGTGCTCGACAACTTCGATCGAACGGCTCCCAAAGGCACTGGATCAGCCAAGCTAGCCGGAAACTACGCCCCAGCATTTGCGCCCATGGTAGCAGCCAAGAAAGCTGGATACCCCATAACACTGCACCTCGATAGTGCGACGAGAACGCTTGTTGACGAGTTCTCCACCTCGAACTGTCTTTTGCTGTCTTATGAGAACGGCGCTTCGACGGCCGATGAGGATAAGCTCAAGAAGCCTTCCCTTTTCGTCCCCGCATCTCCATCCATCTTAAAGAGTGTGACCGCAAAATCCATCGCGGAGATTGCTTCCAAAACATTCGGCTGGAATGTGTCGATTGCACCTGTACCTTTTGCGAGTGTCAAGGTAGGCTGAAACCCCTTACAAGCGTTAGATCGCTTGCTGAAGATGCTGTACAGGAGAAGAAGTTCGACGAGATCGCTGCTGCCGGCACAGCTGCAGTCATTACGCCCGTGCGCAGCGTAACATACCACGTCAACGAGACAGAGACGGCAAAAGTGGAGATTGGCAACGGACAGACTGCAGGACCTGCTTTCATCAAGCTCATGTCAAACCTTACTGGCATTCAGTCGGGAGACGTAGAGGATACTTTCGGATGGCTGTGGCCTAAAGAGGGGATTCAGCGGCAATAGATTAGGTACACCTGCTATCGATTGATGTCCAGGGTAGTAGGCAACAGAGGCTCAAGATAAAGTATCGTCTACGTCTTATAGTCAGAAAATGGAAGCATCAGGAGTCTACCGCTTGCAGAAGCGCCGATGTGCGACGTGAGCTTACATTTTCCGAGGGTGCACGCGTTTACGAACATCACGGCCCTGACATCACATGAAACTCGGCTTGGTCTGCTTCATTCCCTATTTCCAGTGAGGTGTTACAGCGACATTAAGAGGGCAGGTCTTCTTGTGAAGGTACCAGTCCTTGATCTGACAGTCTTTGCTGCAATAGAAGGCGAATTTGCAAGCCTTGCACCTTTTGGCAGTGACGGTGCCGCATCCGTAACATCCATGCTCAGCAGGAGCTCGAACTGGCCTGAAAGCTGGCTTGAACTTGACTCCTGCTCCCGTAAAGATCTCCTCCATGCCATCACCTAGCGTTCTGTTAGGCGGAGGCTGTGGGGAGAAAACAGGAGGTGTATCTGGAGTTTCCTCTGGCAGTTGCGCAACGACAGCGCGGAAGTGTTCCTTCTCGATACTCTCCTTGCGCTCTTCTACCCAGCCATCCGGGTGTTGGGCCGGCCAAATGCAGGCGAGCGCAGGACGATGATGAGCGAGATAGGCTGCCAGGAAGGCCGTAGTGCGCTTGATCCCTTCCTCACCCTGCCCGACAGGTAAGCATTGCCACAGATAAAGATAATCAATCATAAAGCAGTGTCCAGATCCATCGAGCAGCCTTACAAGGTAGCAGAAGAAAAGCTCGCCTCGAAAACGAAACATGTATGCGCGGCGAAGTGGTGATCCAGTATCGAGACGATCGTTGTGAAGGATGACAAGCGTTTGAACTACGTCCAAGTCCTTCTGACTGCGCACGTTGAACGCATAGAAACCAATGTCCACGATAGGTGGTCTGGCAATCGGTGCGGGCATCGCAACTAGCAGAGGGTTTGCAGATTCCGGAGGAGGTCAGAAACGACAGAAGCAGAGACAAGCTGGATTTTCTGTGGGCAGCGAAGAGGATGCATAGAGGCATGATCGGAAGATGTTCGACGTGAGCTCGGACCAGGCAAACGCATCAGCGGATGAGCTTCATCGTAATAACGGTTTCTGTGTCTTGATCCTCGTCCCAGGGTACAGCTTCTTCGCTTGAACGATTGCTCTTTGGAACCACTTCGACTCGCGACCATGCAGAGCGATACGGCGCGCATCGATGACAGCGTTGACAGCTGCTGTCTGTCATCTCAGACACTCTTATTGTTCAGGATTACGTGAAGAATGTTAAGCTGCATCAATCGCCGTGAGAAAACCCTTCAACTCTATCATGCTGCTGCGTCCCGAAGACCTCTGGTCTAGGCCCTGTTCCGGGATGAGAAAGGAAGCTGCTTCGCGTCTGGCCTGAATTACTTGATCGTTTCACATATGCCAATTCATGCATGCATACAGCGAACATTGACTGATTGTATCGCGCGCGATGCCGGCGCCCAACTACTGAACCCATCCTCGACCGAAGAAGCTCGTAACCTTCCCTCCTGGCCAGCTTGATCCGCATACATCCACAGGCGTACATTCACAGTCGCACAAGCTTACAGAGCTCGCACCAAGACAGGAGAGAAGTCCTCGTCAAGAACGAGGCGGGCGTGATGCTGCCGGCGGGGCAACTCGTCGAGATCAGCGCTGTCATCACGTCCTGCGCCTACTCTATCCTTTGGTGGGACTACATCATCAACCTCAAGACCGAAGTACGATGTATCTGGCAAGCTGAATGGTCGCTGATGAAGGTGCGGATCCCCACACGTGCCATCCTGTCTTGAGAGGATTCGCTAACAGGTTGCTTTGCTAGGTTCTCTACATCCTTTGTCGCTATTGGATGCTCTTTGCATCCATCTTCAGACTCTGGGCTTACTATGGAAGTTTTACGAACGCTACCTGCCAGACCATGGTCCACTGGGTAGTGAGTTCCATCAACGATAAAGACCACGTATCGAGCTTCTCCTAATGTATTGTACTTGCAGGTGGCTGTGCCATGTGAGGGCAATCCGCACTATGTCATATATCTCGACACGTAACGCTCACAGCTGGTAATATAGCCGTCACCGTGCTCTTCTCCACTGCCATCCTCGCCTTAAGGACGTACGTTATCTGGTCGAAGCCTCCATGGGTGGGTCCTCCCTCCCCGCCAACATGTTGCGCGTTTCATGTTCAACGAATCCCTCAGATGCTCTACCTGATCGGCCTACTGTTATTGGCCGAGCTAGCGTGCTTGATACAGGGTGCTATTCTCATCGCTCGTAAGCTTATCCTTCCGTCGAACCTGCGAACGAATAATAACCATGGATTAGCCGTCTTCCCAGCGGGCGTGATCGGAGCATGTCAACCCACCTCGAGAGGAGGAAAGCGTTACGCCAACTTCACTGCCTTCCTCACGCCTGCTGTTTGTATAACGATATTCACGGCCTTATCCACGTACAAGGCGCTCAAGCTGCGGCGAAAGGATGTAGACCAAAACCAATCGCATATGGCGGTCATTCTGCAAGTCTTTCTTGTCAACGGGTAAGTTTCCATACAAGTACTGTGGACATGTTCTGAGTTTGCGTGCCGTCATCAGCTTGATCTACTTTGTGGTGGTGACTGCCATCTGGCTCATTCAGATGGGCTTCTACATTCAGCCAGTAAAAGCACTACAGTCTGTCCTCAGGCAGACTTGCTTGGCTCTGTCATCTATCATGTCATGCAGGTGGGTCCGAGGGCATTACATCTCTCTGGAGTCCGACTGATCGTAATTCCTGCTATGCAGACTGGTTTTATCGCTTCGGTCGCTGTCTGATAGAGAGGAAAGATGCAGCGAGGATCTGCCCTACAAAGAGAGAAGTCGGAGTCGGCCATCCTGCTCGAACCACGCAGGGTCCGTCCAGATTCAGATCGAATCGTGCAGCCGGACTTCCGAAAGACGTGAAGATATCCCCATTACGTTCGAGCAGGCTCTGTATGATACGCGTGCGGAGAAGGAGTTTAGTAATAAGCAGCAGACGTTCAGTAATCTACGCCCCAGTCGGTAGTGGTAGTACAGAGTATCTGAAGATCGATGTTGTTGTGTATATCTAGACGATGTGGTTCAGTGCGTGTGTCAGCTAACGTTTCCTGTGTCAAACGCGGATCATGTAGCATCTGCTTAGACTAAGGACCAGTTGACACTGCTCCGATAGTTTCGTAGAAATGGCCATACTATGACAACCCGCCTTTCACGGGACGCATAGGGCATGGCACAGGCATCCCCGAAGCACTATCAACAAGGCGAGAAGCGGAATGGTGTAAAAGAGGCTCTTGCCATGTCTGAGCGAACGGCAGGTGAGAGTGGAAATGGAGATTGCCGAACAACCTTGAGCAGCGTTACCCTGTGCTGGGTTTTACTCGTCTTGAGCTTGTGAACAAGAGGATCAGATGCTTCCTGCCGAAGTACTCAGCTTTCTCGACAACTTGACAGGTGCGCAGGCGGAATGTGAGAGGATCGGAGAACGTTTTAGAAGAGCTGCACGTCAGCAATTAGCATATTAATATTATAGGATATAGTCTCTCTTGAAGACATTGCCTTCGAGGAGTCTTCTGTGTTTCGAGGAAGACCATGGTGTTTTCGACGAGCTCGAGGTTGATTCCACTCCATCCAGCACGCTTCCTGCGAGCGTGGAGCGTAGATATCATCTATCAAAGAGGTCGAAGATCCACGCTGTCTATCAGCGACGGACGATCCTTCTGTCGCTGATGAAAACTGTAATTCCCTGGCCGGCCTCTCCGACCGCAAGAATTCGATGCAAATGGAAGCTGCAAAGCTAGGCAGTACCTCTGAACTCGAGAGACCATGATTCCTACTACTCCAACGTGGATATACGACACGCTTGAGATCTTGACATTCAACTGGCTGGCGTCCTCCAAGCTGCTGATATCCATCTATCTGTGGAAGCCGTGCGAACCACCTTGACTTCGCGACCTCAACACAGTCACAGCTAGCCAGCAAGCTACATCTGGCACAGCTCTACTGAGCAGATGCTCGCACCGGAGCAGATCGTTGCAGCTGGCCTGACTCTATCAACATGCTTCTTCTCTATTCTCTGGTGGGACTGGTTGATCAGTCTGAAGACCGAAATACGGTACATCTGGCACGGTGACTGGTCGACCATCAAGGTACGGTAGCTGCACATTCTAAATGCAGTCCACATACTCAGATCTGGACAATTCCTCAGATACTCTACTTCATCTCGAGATACTGGATGCTGTTCGCTTCTATATTCAAGCTGTGGGCCTTTTGGGGGTCATTTCCCTACGACTATTGCGAACGGCTAGTACATTGGGTGGTGAGTTCCTTCCGGGAACAACGGGTGTGCCGGACTGGACTAACGCGTTATTGATATAGGCAGCTGTGCCAGGTGAGCATACTCTAGGCCATCAATAGCGTGTTCCCGAAGCAAGAGCTTACTGTTCATGAGCTTGCAGCTGTAGCCGTGATCGCTTCCACCTCCATTCTTGCTTTTCGCACGTATGTGATCTGGCTAAAGCCACGATGGGTAAGCGTTTCTAGTAGAGCATGTCGGATATGACGCTGATGACTCCGTCAGTAGTTGCTCTACATGATTGGCGTACTTCTGAGTGCCGAGATAGCCTGTATGACCGCGGCTTGCACTCTCGTTACCTGTAAGTCGAGATGAAACTGTCGTCCGTACTTATACTGACGCAAATATCAGCTGTCTATCCTCCTGGGATTCCGCGGCCTTGCTATCCCGCCGCCATGGGAGGGAAGCATTCCGCGAATTTTACCTACTTCATGCTCCCTGCCGTCTGTGATGCAACGTTCACAGCCCTGTCAACGTACAAAGCACTCAAGCTGCGACAACCAGAGCTTCACGATAGCCGCATAACCCGACTTCTGAACGTCTTCGTAAGAGATGGGTAAGCTGGACACGCGCCGGCCTATAGTCGAGTCCGACTGACCTCGTCACTCCAGTCTTATGTACTTTGTGGTCGTCACTGCTATCTGGCTGGTCGAGATGGCTTTCTACCTGCAGCCCATAAAAGCTCTGCAAAGCATTTGTGCGCCGACTGCTGTAGCCCTCTCGTCGATCATGTCATGCAGGTCCGTTGATACGCGTACACAACAGACGAACAGAGCTCTGACCGATACCTTTCATGTACAGGCTAGTTCTATCGCTTAAATCGTTTAACGATGGTGAAGGCACTCTACCAGCATCTTGCCAAGATGTGCCTTACCGACAGCACAGCCTCAATCGCAACTCATCTTCACGGAACGCAGGTGCCGTTCAGATACAGATCGATTCGTGCAGCCGACTTTCCGAGATTCGCGAAGACATACCTATCACTTTCGAGCAGGCATTATATAGCACTGAAAAGGATTTCAGTAGTATGCAGCAGAAGACATTCAGTAATCTACGTCTCAGTACACAGTGAAAGTGTAGTTCGCAAAGTACATTGTCGTTGTATAACTCAGAGGCTGCGATTATGATTTCTCCGACGAGGTTGGCTCAGATCCATCGATGCCAACATGGAAAACCGCAAAGACGCTGAGCTGCCAGTCCAGGTTCTAGGTACGCGGCCAGTATCGACATACGATCACCCTGCAACTGTATTTTTCAGTCCGGGCTCCGCCCTGACACGGCAGTCTGGAAATGGCAGCCGCAAGATTGCAGATCTCTGGGCATGGACTGTAGTTCTTCCCACCTACTACTGCTGATGTATAACTTCTTGACATTCGAACAACTTACCTCATCACAAATCTGCGGACTTGCTGGCTCCGTCCTCGATTTCGGAGCCCCGCGGCGCTCCCAGCCAGCCTGTGTCGCCCGAGACGTGCAAAGCACCTTAGGCGATGCTTCCTCCTGAGCAAATCCTGGCAATTGGCCTCTTACCAGCGTTCGCTATTCTTTGGTGGGACTGGCTAACTAGCTTGAAGACCGAGGTGCGGTGCATCTGGCGCGGTGACTGGTCTGTAATCAAGGTACAGTACTTGTGTGTCTAGTCCAGTCTAGCGGTGTGCTCAGACTTGGTCGAGTAGTCCCTCTACGTAATTTCGCGGTACTGGATGCTCCTTACTTCAATCTTCAAACTATGGACTTCATACGATGACTTCTCGTACGACTTCTGCTCACAGCTGGTACACTGGGTTGTAAGTACATTCGCGAGCATGCTGCCTGCTCCGAACTAAGCCGTCGATTCTCAGGCAGCTGTCCCGGGTAAGGGCTTCTCGTTGCTTAATACGGTCAAATACGACATTCGGGAGAGCTCATCGTCAACACTACAGCTGTGGTCGCCATCGCTTCCACCTCCATTCTCGCTTTTCGTACATGGATAATATGGAGCAAGCCGAGATGGGTAGGCCCACGCAGAGGCTACTTGACCGCGTAGCCGCTGACATGAATCGGCAGATGCTTTACCTCATCGGCACCTTCATACTTTCCGAAGCAGCCTGCATGGTTGCTAGCTGCATCGTCGTCACCTGCAAGTGAAATATCGATTAGCAAGCTACAGTCGGCTGATCACGATTGCAGCTGTTTATCCTCCCAGTCCTTCCGGTTCTGAACGGCCTTGCTATTCTTCAGCAACCGGGCAACACAATTTTCTCTACTTCATGCTACCTGCCCTCTGCGACGTGATTCTTTCAGCTCTCTCGATATACAAAGCACTCAAGCTACGACAGCCTGAAACGAACCAGAGCTTTATGTCCAGAGTTCTACATATTTTTATCAGAGATGGGTGAGTTAGGCTGTACCTTTCGCCTCCGCTGACCGCTGACCGTCTCACACATCAGACTCATCTACTTTGCGGTCGTAACTATAGCCTGGCTGGTCGCGATGGGTTTCTATCTGCAACCAGTCAAGTCTCTACAGTCTGTTTTCGCTCCGACTGCAGCCGCGCTATCGTCGATCATGTCATGCAGGCAGGTCCAAGCTACACTTCCATAGTAATGCGCTTGCTTCCTGACACTGCCAGATTTTCCACTCAGGCTAGTCTTGTCGCTGAAAT
Organism: Erythrobasidium yunnanense; assembly: GCA_001600175.1. Lineage (NCBI taxonomy): Eukaryota > Fungi > Basidiomycota > Cystobasidiomycetes > Erythrobasidiales > Erythrobasidiaceae > Erythrobasidium > Erythrobasidium yunnanense. Next base: position 722,770 of record BCJC01000001.1, read on the forward strand.
CCTGCTCCGACGGCGAAGATGAAACGTTCTGTTTCGATATGCCACATCAAGCGACCCGTCACAGGCAATCTTGTGCCTCAGGGCACCCTGATGCCATCGATATCGAAAGACGCACAGGTATTCGGCACCTCGGGGCCGCGGATGAGTCGATACCCATCACTCTCGAAGAAGCTTTGTATCATACCGAGAAATCTCTTGATGCTCGAGACAAACATAGAGTGATATACATGGGACTCTAGTAATCAAGGTGCTGCCGTCGGAATGTTAGGCGAACCCACAGTAGATACACAACGAGACTTAGAAGCTTTGTAGCTATAATAGATAATCTGTAGCCGTTGAGCTGAGTACCATAAAGCTCTCTTATGATGCTTTGCCAAGTAGCCGGTTCTTCTATGACTTACCGAGCAATCGGTCACTGACCATAGGCATGACTGCACGGCCACCCATCGTCCATCGTATAGGACATCTCAGCCCTGATGTGGATGCTGGCAAATACATCACGGATCTGTTCGAGACCTCCGGCGAGAACACCACAGTCCTGCTCGAATCCCATGCTACCTACACCCTCCAGACGCGTATCATCCTGAATCAGAACAATCAAGAATTAGCAACGTATGGCTATCCTGCTGATAATGAAGCCAAAGCCAAGCTCTTTACGCGAGGCGTAGACAGCATCGCTATCGAAAGCAAGGACAAGGCCAACATCGTCATAAGATGTCTCTTTATCGATGGATGTCGCAGAGAGTACGGTGCGAAAGGCAGAGGCGGCTTGTTAGAAGTCGGAGGTTGGAGAGCAAAGAACTACACGGTCGATGGATGCGTTTTGAGGGACCCAAGAGGCTGGACAGCGCTGCATGCTATTGATGGCTGTCAAGGCGCTGTCATAACGAACAACCGTAAGCATTCTAATTCAAGTTGGTATGTAGCTGACCGTATTTCCAGTTGTCGGGCCCTGCGGAAGCGAGCAACAGTGGGCAGATGGCCTCAGCATCGCTTGTCGAAACGGCATCATCGCCAATAATGTCATAACAGACGCTACAGATGGTGCAATCGTTGTGTTCTGCGCCCCAGACTCGACTTTCATCTCAAACACAATCATCGCCCGCACACAGAGCGCATTAGGTGGAATAAACCTCGTAGATCACGGTCCCTTCGAGGGCAACTACGTGGGGACTCGTGTTATCGCAAATACCATTAGGACCGAAGGAAGCGCCTTCATCCATCTTGGCATGTGAGTCCACTTTTGACTCTGCGGGAGCTTGACTTATACATGAAGACAGTGGCATCGGTCCGAACACCTGGTCAGATGTGCACGACAAGCAAAATTTTGGCGGCCATGTCTTGGCAAAGTAAGCCGCTTTCAAGGCTTCCTGCTTCGGGATCCTCCGCTGATGGTTGCTTAGCATCATTGGTCCAGGTAGATTTGGATATGGTGTAGCGGCGGGCGGATGCAAAGATTTCACAGTCCTGCAGAACCGGATAGCTGCAGGTACCACCTTCTCCGGCTCTACAGACAGGATAAGCGAAGTTACACCGCCCACAGCCTTCCTGAAGAAAAATCATCACTTGACTACTGGATACTTCCAATCGGAATTCCTCGAAGGTCCCGTTCGCTATTTGATCGGCGTGCGCGATGAGCCAGGCAGCAAGATGGAATTTCACGCCAAGGCACTCGGATGGACTGCAGGAAAGCACGCTCCGCCAGGCGCAAGGTCGAATGCAGAGATGCAGAATGCGGTCTTCGAGCTATCGGAAGAGGGAAGACTGCTGGTTTGGGACCCGAAAGTACGAGGCAGGGTTCTTTGGGACAGCAAGAGCGGACACGATAGGCGAACAGACGACTCTGGAGCCACTCTCATACTGGGCGAGAAGACTGCCCGTCTACAGATCAGGTCAGGCTCTGGCCAGGTGCTCTGGGATCCTATGTCCTACCTAAACTCGATCAACTACGAATGCCCAGATTGCGATCCTGTCCTATACTTGGCCGACACTGTGCCTTATCTGCAGGTCAAGCACAACAAGAACATTCTATTTAGCAGCAACTACACCTGGCCCACCTTCGAACTGTTCGCAGGCCGATTTGTCGCGCTACTGCCCGATTGTGATCAACCACCGCAAATCCCGCATGAACATCGACCTATGCAGATCTCACAGGCCTTATCAGATCTACGTATGAATGAAGACCACCCTAGCCAGGCTAGGCGATGTTCCTGGCTCTACCTCGATCCCGATACAACACAGCTAGTTCTTCATTCTTCGGTGCATCCGCAGAAAGTGGAAGAGGGCAATGTGATGTGGAGATCGGCTAACTGGCAAAAGGTCAAGAGTACGCCAGATGCGCCCGGTCATGCCAACTTGCAGAGGTGAGTCGCTTTCCTAGAACAGCAAGTCCCAGGTGCTCATTGCTTTCATTTCCAGTGATGGCAACTTCGTTATATACGGCAGCCATTGCGGAGCAGTCTGGGCTACCGGCACTAATGCTGAGCATCGAAGAGCTACCTCGATCGCCATGTCTCAAGATGGACTACAGCTGCGTGATGCTGAAGGGAAGGCAGTGTGGAGCAGTAAGCATTCGAAGTAGGTTAGGTAATTGCGCGCATACAGTCGCAGAAGTGCAGTGTCGTTCGGGTGAGCAGAAGTCATCATCGTTAGAAGATCAGCATGCAGTACTTAAGCCTAACTTTCGGTACCTCGACGCTAATTGTACAAACATAGAAGTTGACAGATTGCATACCTCACCGGTCCATCTGAGCCGCTAGCGCTGCGTTTCCTGCGGTCAGTTTCCTCGCTCTTCCCAACAGCAGATTCATCTCGTCTGGCTTCAACTATTGCTACAGTCCTACAGAGCATCTCAGATTCCCACCATTGCCCAATCTTCTGGCTTCTTGAGCTCAATTATGCTTGAAAAACAACATCACGTGGGCGAGAGCAGCATGGAAGCGCCTGCGATGAGCGTCTCAAGCTCCTCCGACTCAGCTTCATCGTCGTGGTCATCCTCCTCGTATTCCTCCTACGCTTCATTGTCTTTGTCGCCGCCCTCCACGCCGCATGGATCATCTACTCGCACCTTACGAAGGAACCAGTATCTGTCGCACGACTCGCTAGGGTCGCTGTATCATACCGCCATACCTTCGTTGGACGATGACAAGTTCACGCAGATGCCAGTCTTGTCGCCTCGAGAAAGAAGAAGCAGCTCGGTCACGATGTCTGCTAGTAGGCGCAGGAAAAGCCTTGCAAGCCTAGCTTCGACTGGCAACCACACTCCTGCAAGTCCTGGAACACCTATCAGCCTCCTTACGCCGAGTAGACATTCTGCGACTGTGCCAAAAGAAGGCAGACTGCTTAGCCGGAGGCATATCGAGGCTTGCAGACGGTCAGCGAAGGAAGCATTGGAGGAAGATCTTAGGTCAATGGACTTTGTCAATCATGGGTCAAGCGTCAAGTCCAGCGAAGATTATGCGCGTAAGTCGGGCATTGAAACAATTTCTTTATCGGAATCCGGCTAATGATAGAATGCCAGTTGACTGCTACCTCAGTGCTCTGGACTACCTTTTGAAATCAATCAAGCTCGAGGACGAATTTGATCACTCTACAAACACTAGTACACGGCGAGCCATCCGAGCACGTTTGCAATTGGCTGCAGACAGCTTGACGGCACCAGAAGAGCTAGTAGAGCAGCAAGAGCGTCTATCGCAGGAACGGTTGCGAGCACATGCAGATGCGCAACAGTCTGCCAAGCAGTGGTCGCAGGGCAGAGATAGTCAAAGCCTGGTCTACCTGCTCGTTGCTTTCTTGCTCCCGATATCCCTACTGCCATCGACGACTCTGCGACTCATCTGGACAAGCTTGTTGATGGTCTCTATGCTCGGCCTCGCAGGACAAGCATCCTGGTCTAGTCTCTTCGACACGGTTTCCACGCCGCAAGTATACTTGCAATAGTCGTTTCATGGCATATGTGCTGACGACTCAACCAGCTCTTCGCCTACATTGTCTGACGACTCTTCAGCTTCCGATCTAGCAGGGCCAGCTCCTACCGGCAATCCCGATGAAGACAATCATGGCGACTTTGATATCACCTTCACAGACCATGGTATGAGAGAGACAGGGCTTCCCTCGCCAAAAGATGCGCCGACAGATAGCCCTGATCAGCCTACAGGCTCGCTGCTCCCTTCACATCTTGCTCTGACATAATAGATATGCTGTGACGTTCGTATACCTGTAAAGATAGTATTCCAATGTCGTTGCTCCCAAACATACATCCATTACGTTACATGACATATCGTGTTTGGCGAGTTACCAACATTGAAACATCGTACATCCATCACTTCAAGAGCATTTAACGCTATCGAGAGACGCTATACAGACGAGAGGCTACCCTGGCGGCTGCCTTTAGCGACCATCAGCCATGGCCTCAACGCGAGACACCATCAAGGTCGTGTGCCGGCAAGCCAAATTCGAGCCATTCGCAGGACCAATACAGCACATCTGACATTGCTATGTGTACTCTACCTGGTTCTGGCTTGATCCTGCAGGTTTCGGCCGCCCAATGCGCTCGAGCTTCGCGAGAATGGAAACATCGTCGTTGACATTGACGATGAAACGAGCACCAACGTCAAGCTCAAAGGCGTCAGCGACCCTGCTGGAGGCTTCAACTTTGACCGCGCGTTCGGGATGCAGTCTACTCAAGAAGAGATCTTTGAATACGGCGTCCGCGGTATCGTCGAAGAGGTCGTTGCTGGATACAACGGTACCGTCTTCGCTTATGGTCAGACCGGTTCTGGAAAGTCCTTTACAATGATGGTACGCTACTTACCACGGCTCGCTTTGATCTGGTTCTACTGACCGCTAATGCACGTGTGCCTGTGCATGCGATTATAGGGAGCAAGTATCGATGATCCAAAGCTCCGCGGTCTGATACCCAGGATCACCGACCAGATCTTCAACACGATATTGAATAGCCCGGCCAATGTCGAGTATATCGTCAAGGTCTCATACATGGAGATCTACATGGTATCGTCGCATACTCCTTTCAGACCTCTAAAATTGCTGACATGGCTCACAGGAACGTATACGCGATCTTCTAGCACGTTAGTCTGCCATCTTTCGCGAATTCAGTAAGCAGGCTAACAGATTCGCGATTGTCTACAGCCCAGAACGACAATTTGCCGATTCACGAAGACAAAGCGCGTGGTGTATATGTGAAGAACCTTTCCGACGTGTATGTCAGCTCGCCGGAGGAGGTCTACGATATTATGCGACAAGGAGGCATGGCTCGAGCGGTTACTTCCACAAGTAAGCGATGCGATTATTGTAACCTATAGTTCAATACTGATAAACCTTCTTCAAGACATGAACGCTGAGTCTTCACGCTCTCATTCCATCTTCGTAACGACAATAATGCAGCGGAACACGGACACTGGCACCCAAAAGACCGGTAACCTCTACCTTGTCGATCTTGCAGGTTCAGAGAAGGTCGGAAAGACCGGCGCGAGCGGGCAAACGCTCGAAGAAGCAAAGAAGATCAACAAGTCCCTTTCGGCACTTGGCATGGTCATCAACGCTCTTACAGACGGCAAATCCAGCCATATCCCATATAGAGACTCCAAACTCACAAGGTGAGAATTGCGCCTGTCTATCGACTATGTATGCTGATATGACGTTTCCTGTCGGCAGAATACTGCAAGAGTCGCTAGGTGGTAACTCCCGCACGACTCTGATCATCAATTGCTCTCCCTGCGAGTACAATGAAGCCGAAACGCTGTCGACTTTGCGATTCGGAATGCGCGCCAAGTCCATCAAGAACAAGGCCAGAATCAATGCCGAGCTATCGCCTTCGGAGCTAAAAGCTTTGCTCAAGAAGGCCCAGCGCGATGTTGGCAACTATCAGCTATATGTCGGTCTGGTCGAGCAGGAACTGTCGACCTGGAGAAGTGGAGGTACTGTCGATAAAGCGCAATGGGCGAGTATGGAGCGGGCTCTGGGTTTGGCGCCTGGAGAAGCAAATGCGCTCGTCAATCGGACAGATACAACGAGTCCAACACCTGCATCTGGAGCCTCTACTAATGGCCGTGCCACACCTCGGACGCCAGCCCTAGACTCCCTGAAAGACCTCGCGAGCCGGCCACAAACACCTAGTCAGTCTGGGCTTGACAAAGACGAGCGGGACGATTTCCTCAAGCGAGAGAATGAGCTGATAGACCAGCTCACCGAGAAGGAGTCGGCCCTCAGCAATCAGGAGCGGCAGATGAGAGAGCTCCAAGAAGAATTAGCAACTTTCAGAGTGCAAGAAAGTGCAATGGCCAATGAGAACAAGAATATGGCCTCGGAAGTCGCGGAGCTCAAGCTACAACTAGAAAGACTCGCGTACGAAAGCAAAGAAGCTGCTATCTCGAATGAAGCTGCGAAGGAACAGAATAACGATCTTACATCCGAGCTGGAAGAGCTTCGAAAGTCCCTGGCGGACATGAAGGTTGCCCAGAAGACTGCTTCGAGCGAGGACAAGGAGAAGAAGAAGGCTGAAAGGCTGGCACGCTTGATGGGCACGTTCGAGAACGAAGCAATGTCAGAGAAGGAAGAGCAAGTCCGATCTACTCTGTTCAAGCTGGACCAAGCAGTAGACAGCGAGGCTGTACTGTCAACCGAAGATATGTCTTTGCTGCGCAAACAGCTGGTAGAGTCGCAAAGCATGGCAAGAGCAGAGTCCGAGAAGGCTAGAAGGACAACACAAGACTATGATACCATGGCTAGGCGTAACCAAGAGCTAGAGACCAGGGTCGCATCGCTTGAGCAGGAGTGTGAGGAGTTGCTTGACAAGGGTGCGAATGGAGACGACAATGGCGAGGATGTGCGGGTGAGTGCTCTCGCATACTTGCTTCAAGCACAGCTAACAAGCAAATTGGCAGTCAAAGCTTGAATCTCAACACGCGGCACGCCGCGAAGCCTTACAATCAGAGGCCACTGAAGCTAGAATGCAGCTGGATGTCCGTATGAAGGAGATCGCAGAGCTCAAAGCGACCGTAATATCCCTGCAAAGCGCAAACGATGAGCTGAAGCGAGCCTTCGCTGTCGCTGCAGCTGCGAGCGAGGGTGGTAAGAATCTGGCTGAGAGCGCCAAGGAGATGGAGAGGATACGCAGGACGATGACCTCTCAGCTGGCCGACTTCGACAACATGAAGAAGTCCCTTATGCGTGATCTGCAAGACCGATGTGAAAAGGTCGTCGAGCTCGAGATCTCGCTGGACGAGACCAGAGAGCAGTACAACAATGTGTTGAGAAATAGCAACAGTAAGGCGCAACAGCGTAAGATGGAATTCTTGACACGCAATCTGGATCAGCTCGCTATCGTGCAGCGACAGGTGCGTGAACTCCCCAAGTAACCCCTGCCCGATACTGATAGTATTTCCTCCAGCTTGTCGAGCAGAACGGCTCCCTCAAGAGGGAAGTCGCGTTGGCAGAAAAGCGTTTGCTAGCGCGCATAGAGCGAATCCAGAATCTGGAAACACTGCTGCAAGACGCGCAAGACAAGCTTGCTGCAAACAATGCTCGCTTCGAGGTTCAGATACAGAGCGTACGAGAGAAGATGGACCAGGCGCGTGCACTACAGCGCTCTGGCGTTGGCATCGGTGGAGCTCTCAACATTGGCTCGCGCATAGCCAAACCGCTTCGCGGTGGAGGTGGGGCGCCAGCAGCAGAGGCTGCGCCTGCCAAGTCGCTAGATGCAAAGCGAAGTTCGTGGTTCTTCAGCAATTAAGGGTATGTTAGCAATAGATGGGACTTTCTTCCGCAAGCATCGCCAAAATAAGTCACTCGTCACCCCTCGTTCAGTACAGGCAGATACGTTGTTCTTGTAGTAGCAGAGGTCCTTTCGCATATAATCTCGTTCAATCTGGTCACTCTAGGCGACTACCTTCTCGAGGCGTGGCAAGCATCCTGACTTGACTCAGCCCCATTTTCTTCCCTTCTTGCCTGGGGTTCCTTTGCTTCGCCTATCAATAATTCTCCTTGCGATCTGAACGCGCTTGCGTCTGACTATCCAGGAAGAATCGCCAAAATGGACGGCAATTCGAGCGCATCAACATCGACCGCGGCTGCTGGCGGAATGAGCGAAGCTGAACGACAGCGGATCATCAATGAGAAGCGTCTGCGAGGTAGGCGATGGCAGCCAGACTTGACACGTTAAGTTGCATGCTGATGTAATGGGCACTTTATTGCAGTGAAAGCCATGCATCGCGAGAAGGAGGCGCAAACAAGACAGACTACTGAAGTTCGCAATCAGAATAATAAGAGACCGCTCGAGATCACCCCTGCTACGTCCACTTCACCCACGGCACCGAATACCCGATCCTACCCCTCCGCTATGTCGGGAAGCTCGCTGCGCAATGCTACTACATCAGTCGGCGCTCTTCAGAACCTTACTATGGACTCTGGCATGGGGAAGAGCCCAGACAAGGGTAAAGGCCGGTTAGGGCGAGATGGTTTTCCTATAGAAGACGATCCGAACAAGGTAGCTTCACAGCTTTTTCGTGTACTAGTAGCTCAGCTGATATGTCTTTACAGCCTCTGCCTAATCGCCTAGGCAAATATCTGGAATACGACCTGTCAACTCTGAAGAACTCGAAAGGAGGTTTCTTGCTGGATAATGAAGTGGAAGACCCGAAGGAGAAGCGTCAGCGTCAACAAGAGGCAGATCTTAAACAGAAGCGAATGGAGGCAATGCAGAAGCAAGGCTTGCTGGGCGAGCTCTTCATGTCGCTGGACGATCGCCAAAATCCGAAATGTAAGATATGCGGAAGCACAGACATCGATCTTACTTTCCATAAAGTATTCTATACCAATGTATGCGCAAAGTGCAAGCACGAGAACCCGGAAAGGTTCTCCCTCCTTACCAAGACGGAATGCAAGGAGGATTACCTGTTGACAGACCGTAGGGCGCTTCTCTGTATGTGTGAGCTATGCGTATGCTGAAAGTATCGTGCCGCCAGCCGAACTGCGCGATACAGACATTCTACCGCATCTGTTACGACCGAATCCGCATCGCTCAACATATTCAAACATGATGCTATTCCTTCGCGAGCAAGTAGAAGCCTTCGCGTTCAGCGATAAGAAGTGGGGATCGACAGAAGCGCTCGATGCAGAATTTGAGCGCCGGCAACTGGAAAAGAAGAAAAAGAAGAACAAGAAGTTCGAAGAATCGCTAAAGGATTTGAGAAGGCGAACGACAACCAATCGCTGGCACGAGAGGAAACAGGCGGAACATACGCATACATTCTCGGATGCGTCCTTTACGAATCAAGCGGGACAGTCGGTCAAAGCGTGCACGGAGTGCGGAGTACGTCATGCTACATTGTCTATCTTCTCTTAAATTCTACTTACACATGCTAACACTCTATCTGCAGCTGGAGATCGAAGTCGAGGACTTCTAGATCAAGCGATCGTTGTGTTCAAATGCTATGCAAAATGCTCTAGCTGTGGACCTCTTTATTGCCCCACAAACGTTCACCGTAGCCTAACGAATCGTTAGTCTATATCTGCGTCGGTGTCGTTGCCGCTCACGTTGGAAGATCCAGGGCATCGGGGTCAGGATTAGAGCGATACCAGCCAGCAGACATGACGCTCCAGGAATACCTAATGCACGATACATCTACCTCAGGATTAGTACACGACAACAAGCCTGGAGCACCCACGGTCTAGCGCAAGGCGTGAAGCGTGTCAGAGCTCACCTGGGTGCTGAAAAGTGGGAATGAGCAAGCCAGTAAGGCACGCGAGAAGACTCCAGCCGCTAGAGCGGATGCTGCTTGCTTCAGGTAGAGATCGACGAGAAAGGCTACACAAATTCGGTGTTCAGCGGGCTCCTTTGGCCAACAATCGCCGGACCTACGGATCAAGCCAGTAAAGACTATCAGAGTTCCCAAACTGAAAAGGAACATGCCTAGAAGATCCCCGAACCAGTGCGTGTGCCTATACGAGCAGAAGGCTATTAAAAACAGCGAGCTGATCGCCAACCGTCAGCAACGCTTCGACTGTGGCAGCAGTCGGTCTCACACTGGTATTGTCCAGCTACACCAGAAGATCATGGCAAAGCGGGCTTGTGGAGGAGGCCGCTGACCAGCTGGGAGCTTATTTTGCCATCGAGAGTAAGCGTGATCCTGCCCATAGCGCAGTATGAGGGCCCCGACAGCAAAACCGAGAACCAATGCTATGTAGGACAGGGCCAAACCTTCTTGCGACCAGCCGCGCACGCCGATGTATATCAACGGGAACACTGCCGAATTTGACTGAGCATCAGACGTGGGTAGACTTTGAAGAGGAGGGTACTTACCAGCGAAGAAGCCGTAGAAGAGACCGTACAGAACGCTGATATACAGGCATACCAAGGCTAGTACCGGCTCAGTAAACAAGAGCTTGAATGGCTGGATGAGAGCTGTCTTCATGCGGCTGACCAAGCTTGGTCGGACCGTATTTGGGAGCTGACCATACTTCCGATGGAGCAGAATTGGAGCGTAACTCTCGTCTACGCCTACGACTATAAGAACGAAGGCGACGCTGGCCACGATAGCCGTTACGATGAGCATCCACCTCCATCCTGCACGCTTTACGATGAAACCTCCTACAAGAGGAGCAACGGCTGCTCCTTCGAATGCAAAGCATGCATAAGCTGCGCTATATCGATTTCTTTGGGCGGCATTTGTAAAGTCGGATATCGAAGCTGGGTGATTGTTCAAGGAACTCGATCCGCTTACACCAGCTAAGAATCGGAAGATGATAAGCGCGGCGTAGTTGGGAGCATATGCTGCACCCCATGACCATGCGGCGAAAGAGGCATATGAAGCGACATAGACGTTTCTTCGACCAAAGACATCGGATGCAGGGCCGAGGAAGAGAGGACCCATAGCGAAGCCGAGGACGAATAACGAAACTCCAACTATCGCAGCTTCTCGCGATACGTGATAGTATTCCGCAGCATCTGTCAATGCCGGCGCGAGAGCTGAGGAGCCGAAGGTTAAAGCGCTATCATGGATGTTAGACCATTCATGAACGCGTAAATTACGAGTCTTACAATGTCGCGAAGCTCAAGATGGTATTATTGCGAATCTTTGAGATCCAGCAGAAAAAGTCAGGAGCTGGTCCAAGCAAGTAGAGAGACTGTGATGCGGGCACCTTCTTTGCACGAGACCATAAGATTGGATTCTCGTCTCCCTCCAGCGCCGGTAGAGCAGCAGCTTCTTGCTTGCCGCCTAAGTCGGTTGCCGGAGCCGCAGCCATGTCTGCAGCATCGAACGACGAGCTGATGATATATATGTATGCTTTTCCTTGATGTCTCGTCAAGTTGCAATGGAGAAAAGCTGCTGTCCGCAATGAAGTAACTGCTCTTCAATATATTGCTGCTTGGTCATATCAACCGGGCCTCGCTTTGACTCCTGAGAAGGCCGAATGCTGAAGTAGAGATACAGGATCTCTATGGCTATGTCTCCAGATGAGGGTTCTCTAACGCAGCTATAGAAGCCTTGACAATGTACCCCGAGGTCAAGCTTGCGCGACTGGCCTGACCGAAACTAAGACGTCGATGCAACGCGTCCGAAGCGAGCGTTCTTTGCTGCATGGTCCTCCTGCAATATGACAAGCTGAGACCAGAGTTGTTGTAGAGCCTGCCGCTCGGTTTCAAGGTCGAGAATGGCTGAGTTCATCGCTGGTCAAGTCTTGCGGTTGACGACTTTGTAGTACAGTTCATTGCCTCAGCAGTGCTCGGTATACGATAGAGAAGGTACTGACTGCCCACGCGGAGACTACAGCTTCAATGCGCCTTTCCAGCAGACTTCGTTGAAAGATCTGGGATCGTTTCAGGATGCTGTTGAAGATAATCCGAGGCTTTGATGCCAGCGTATGCGAATGCCATCAAGCCAAATGACATGGCGAGGCGGGTGTTGGGCGAAAGAGCTGAAGGCAAACATCAGACACAGGTCGACTTCGCGAGGTTGCGCACAGCAGCACCTCTGTAGCTCTGCCAGAGACTGCGACGTCGTATGATTTCCGCAGGAGAACGCGCAGAAGTGCTGCCTAGGTGTCCTTTCGGTATGCGTTGCATTCTATTCGGGTCGGTAGGTCGCAAGGGTGTAGACTTCGAAGCTCGATGGGTTGCGTGCAGTATTAGCTCCTCATCTATTCTATGACGTCTAGCTGTGCGTGTCTAGTACTCCTGCCCATCTACGTTCACTCCCCATGGTTCACCAGGAGGCCACTTGGCGACTTGCTGTCTACCCTCCTTCTCCTTCTTGACGCTCTCTTCCCAACTCTCTGTGTCGCCCACACCTACTCCTGCGCCCAGCATATTCTTCTCGCACTCTTCAACAACGGAAGAAGGTGCTTTAGCCTTGTACTCTGCCCACATATTCCACCACCATTCGTGAGTGACTGTATCGTCTCCCTCTGCTATCCACTTCTCTCTAGGAGTAAGCCAAGGCTTAGCTACGATATAATGCAGATTCTTGACTCCTCCGTCTGACCACAGTTTGGGGTGCCAGTATCTGGCAGTCTTGATGGCGTTGTAGGTCCAGCCAACATTCTGCCATCGTCCTCTGAAATAGTTGGTGATGAAGTCTTGGTCAGGGAAGCTGAATGTCTTTACGAGAGGCGAGGTATAGAGGTATTCAATCATGTTCTCCAGGAGCTCTGGCGATGGGTGAAGTACGACCATACCGCTATTGAGAAGTGTATACGTGTTCCTGACGTCTGCCGTGACCTCAGTAGGCTTGCCAATCAGGCCTGCATCTGTCCAAGCGCAGTTCCAGGGACGCCTGCAAAGAACCGTCGTTAAACCTGCTTCTCACAGCGTTCACACTCCATCACTTGCCAATCCTCTTCAGCCCACTTATCGCGACTCCAGTTGCAGACACATGCATGGTTGGCAGCGATCCAGTCTCTAGGCAGATCCATCTCGAGAAGCTCGTCCATGTTTTGCAGGACTAGCATATCGGCGTCTAGCATAGCAACGCGCTGCATACAAGTATGAGCTCTTAAAGTTGCCAACGTATCGAGTGTACTCACATCAAAGCCAGACAGGCCGAATGCCCTCAGCTTGTCCCAAGTATCGGCGAATCGGGCAGCCACGACTGAGACTTCAACTTGAGGACGCAGTACATCCACGTTCATAGTCTTGCATCCTGCATCTTTGAGAGCTTGGACTGACGATTCGGGAAGAGAGGGAGTGATGAGGACATAGAGGGGATATTTGGACTTGACCCGCTTGAGCGAGTAATCGAGTAGGACGGTAGCAGCAAGGTAGTTTGAGCGAGTCAGCAGGACCACCCAGGCCTTCTCTGATACAGCGGGCATCTTGCTTTCTTCGCGAGGGAGATCGATGACAGATCCGGGACAGGCCTCGTTGGACTAAGATGTAGGCCTTTCTAGGTTTGCAGAGAGTGTACGGAAGTAGGGAAAGTGATTGTATATATGCGAAAAGCTACTTTCGTTGACCCAGTCAGTCCGCGATAGCGAAAGCGTGCTTCTTGCTCTTTCTAATTTCGACTTTCAAGATGCAGGCGGTTCTTCGAAGTCTACCGCTGAGACGACTCGCACAATCATCCTTATCACTTTCAATATCTCGCGCTGCGCCCTGCCGGACATCTGTACTGGGCCATGTTTCGGCAATTTCACGCTGGACACCTTCGCTGGCTCGCAGTATAGGCAGCTCAGTTCCAAAGAAGCCAAAAATCAAGATGAAGACTCATGTACGCGGCAGTGTTTTAAGCCGATAGACATATGGCCGACAATATGCTTTGCTTTTACAGAAAGGTGCAGCGAAGCGGTGGGCTGCGATAGCAAGCGGGCAGTTCAAGAGGGTACTTCGCATCACTCCACGTCGCAGTGTCTACGTTGCTAATCAATGCTTGAATGCACAGGGCCGGCCTGGAAAGAGGCATCTAAATGTCACGCTCACGCCGAAGCGATTGAATAGGCTAGGACAGACAGCATACGCGAATCCTGCGCAGAAGAAAGTGCTGAGGAAGCTAATGCCCGGTCAATGGTGCGTACTTGCGAGCTGCTAAATTCTTCTCAGCTGATCTTAGCCTTTCCAGATTGTGCAACGCCTTTGCAATATATACCCCTCGTTATATCTTCAGATAGGAAATGTACTACTAGACACCCCAAGCTTGATAGATCGCAGAAGCCCTTACATGGTCAGGCGGCAATATTTGGCGAATCGCTATACCAAATTCTGCGTTATTGACTGGCCATCTCCTTCAAAGCGTTGAAACTCACTTGAAATCTCTCCACTGAGCATCGAAACAAAGTCAAACCTTTGACATTTGGGCAGATTTTCCAGAAAATACAGCGCAGTGTCTAGCGCCTCCGTACTGCTTATACCTAATTAGCTCGATCCTTTTCACCAGACGAGTCTGACGGACTTGTCTTTCAGGCAGCTCAAGACGTTATCGACCACCTCAGGTGACAGATTGGACCCGAAAAGGTCAGGCAATGAGACGTTCGCGTCGGATATGCTCTACGAGTATACCTCACGTAAGCCTAGACCTTGGTGCGCTTACGGATACTTCATACCTCTAAGATACCCAGCCTGCTTTGCTGGTCGGACGAGTCCTTCCACCTCCGCTCAAACTCGAAGGTAGACTGTGGAGGCCGCAAGGTCGTCCGTGCCAGCGTCTTCAAGATGTCGTTTTGACCATTGTCCTGTATCAACGTCGCTTTTCTTTCTATCGGTGGAGTCAAGGCTGCTGCTATCGCTCTTGTCCGCTGTTCGCGCTCGTTCCGCATCGCCTTGAAGTCCTTCTTCGCCGTTGCTGACGGCACCGCGGCTGGAGGAGCACTACTCGGTATGCTTGCAGTGCTTGGTATACTCTTTCCAGACGGTTTGAGCACTCGCGTCGAGACTGGAGCCAAAAGAGCGGGTCCCTTGGCATTATCACTAGAAGTCTCGGGCGTGATAGCCGCTTTCAGGTTGTCTTGCTTTGCCTTCACGTTGTTCGTACTTGCTGCAGGCGGGATGACAGCTGTTGCATTCACATTCTCTTTCGCCTTGCCCTGTGTACTCATTAGTATTGCTTTATAGCGAAAGGTGGCGAAAGAGTACCTTCTTCAGATCTGATACTTTTCTATCAGCTATCTCTGTCTCCAGAGAAGCAAGCTCAGTCTTCACGCCTTGGTTGCCGGGCTCTTCTTGAAGGGCCGCTTGCAAGTCTAGGTCAGAGACGTCAGCAATGTGACCTTCATCTGCCGAGGAAGTCGTACCTTGCATAGCAGTGTCTAATCTACTTAAGGCTCTTCTGGCTAAAGCTCGTCGGAATAGCGCTTTTACATTGCCAGCTGGCAACAGATTGAGGCTCCTTGTTGCATCCCTTTCGGCCTCTGCATATCTTAAGTCTACATCAGTATGCTTTCGATACATTCTGGATCCTCCGTACTTCTTCAGCTTCAGGTACGCCATGGACCGATTCAGAGGATATCTGGGACAGCCTGGATTCAGACAAGAAGACGTGCTATCACAATGGAGGGATGCAATCACGTCGATTCGCTCGGATCCAGCTTCATAGCCTCGCCGTAGCAAGTAATGGCCTCGTCATAATTTCCTCGCTTGAAGGCATTGTTTCCCTGGGATTTGGCGCATCAGGCTGGGATCTTCAAGACAGAGTAAGGAGAGTTTGAGACGGACAGCTTCTTTCAATGCAACAGCGGCCATCAGTGAGGAAGGTTGGGACAATGGCAACCCAAGCTATCGGAAGCCGGTGCAGAATGTCGATGAAAGAGCTTCACACGGACGACGCAATCATATTCAAGGTAGATTTATTGACATTGAGCTTAATTACTATGCGGACTTCAAACATAGAGGATACACTGGCCGAAACGCGCTCGGGGAAGATAGAATACACAGGTGAGCAGAAGATGTTTTGATAGCTATGAGACATCACCGCTCAGAGGGTGCATCAAATGGAGTAGCGAATGGATTGCTTGCGTATCGCAAGGAGTGCGTAGCGGCATGCGAAGACGAGCGCGCAGGCCTGTTGTAGTACGGGACGATGGGGACAGGAGGAAGAGGGAGGGAAGCATTGTACGATGCTGTATGCGATTGTCCTGACGAGGCTGCCATAGGCCGCTCTTGCTCACGAAGGGCGTCCAGCAGATTTACCCTCGAAGAGCTGATTTGTGTGTTGTGGGCGTGTGGTCTGGCAGAGTAGATCTTTTCTTCGCCCTTCTCGGTCTGCGATCCAGCCGGATAGGCAGACACTAGGTAAGCATCAGGCGTCGCAAACGACTCTTCTCGCGCTTTCCTGCGTTTGACGTGCAATAGGGATGATGGAAAAGCTTGCAAACGCTGAAAGAATGCCGAAAGAGTCTTTCCTGCTGAAGCGGACCCTGTACGAAGAACACCGCTTCGCATAAAAGCAAGCGGGTGCTTCTCTGAATCCACCTCTTTTTCGTTCCCTAGACGAAGTGCCTTCAAGCCTTGTGTACTGCGTCGAGATCGGAGACGCGGCGTGACTAGCTCATTCCAGAGTACCGCTGCCAGACCGAAGACCACGACAAGCAGGTAGAGGCCTAGCAGTATGAGGAAGCCGATACGCTCCTTCTCCAGCATGCTGCGATATTCATCGATGAGGGTCCGGACGATTGAGGAGGACTTGCTGCCTGATGGTGCGCTGGGATCGTCTAGCGAGTTCACAAGCTCGTTGGAAGCCGATGCGGAAAGCATGAAGATGTTTGGATCCACTTTCGGCAGCGTAACATGGCCATTGCTGGAAGACGTTAGTCAGACGGGACTATAGAAAGAGCGTTGTGTACTCACTCGTGCAACCAAGTGAGGGCTGTTGACAAACCAGCGATCTTTGTCCCGATAAGACACTGCACGACATCGAGAGCAGGTGCAGCTAGAATGGTGCCACCAAAGGTACTCCTAATAGCGTCTGTCAAACCGTTATAGAACTCATTGATCGTGGTATTGAGAGTGACCGTCGTCGTGTTTGTCCAAGCAAACTGGATATATCACAGTCAGCGAATGTCTAGAACTGTGAGTAGGGTAGATTGACATACCATTCCGTTGTTCACATTATCCTCGAGGTCACCCAAGACAGCATTCGTTGCCGAGGAATAGGCGAGTGAAGAAGCTTGCGTAGCGTTGTTGATCTTGGCACGGATTTGATCTTTGAAGCCAGAAAGACCAGCATCGACTTGAGCTTGAGCGCTAGCCTCTGTTGGCTTGAGCGCTGCTAGCTGGATCTCTATCGTAAGAAGCCCTAGGAGCGCCACAAGCAATAGCAGGAGGGCAGGAAGATACGTGATGTACGCGAAGAACCACATCGTATTGGATCTAGCCCGTAGCGATCGTTTCATCCGCGGAATCCGGTTCAGAGCGTTAGACAGCCACCTTAGAAGGGGGTTGCTGCTCGTCTGCAGAAAGCCGAGCATTGTAAGCGTACTGAGCGCACTCTCCGCGTCGGGTCTGCTGATTCCATTCGTTGTGCTCATGTCGTTCAGCCAGACCATTCGAGACGACTCGACAAAGTCGGTCAGCGAGCGGAACGCGAAGCGCTCTTTCAAGACCATGACGCCGATAAAGAGGACTATCGATAGAGCCAGAGCGAGTATGCCGTACTTTGCTGCCTTGACTAGACTCTGACCGACCTTGTCGACAAAGGATAGGTCTAAGTCTGCGCAAAATGAGAGTGTCTCCTTGGCTGGGATCGGCATGAGAGATCTGTCCACCGTGGCATTGTCAAGGTTGCCACGGATGTCGCTTCGCAAGTCTTCGAAGGGTATCGAAATGATGCCATTCATTCGGTCTTTCAGCTCGTCCAATGTAGGAAGTGAACTGTTCAGGTTGGACAGGCCATTGAGAAAATTGGAAGGCAGTGTAACATTGTTGAGGAAGTTGAGAGAAGGTGGGTTGATTTGTGGTGCTGGAATGTTCACTCCAGGAATGCGGTTGACTGTTTCGACGGCTGCATTTAGCACAGAGTCTACTGCGCCTACTGCATCCTGCACCTGGCCTCGAATACTTTGGAAGGTCGTGGTGAGGAATGCGCTAAACTCTCTGTAGAACTCGGGTCGTTAGCACTGGCACTTTGTGTCTTCAGGAAGACAAGCTTACTCTGTGGCAGCAGTCGCAAGCGTCAAGCTACCCCGTACTACAAGATCGGCCAGACACAAATACCTGCGGGACACCGTAAGCGTTGGATTCGCATGATATCGTGAACGAGCTCACATCGAACGATACGTGTCGACGATAAATATGATGATCTGCTCGATACCGACCAGCGATAAATCGAGCACGGTACCTGACACCTGTCAGTGAGTCGCCATCGTCGCAGTAGCATGTTAGCTTACCTAGACCGTGTATCATGGCTTCTGCACCGTCGGCCGTTGCATTGTTGAAGTTGGCAGCCATATAGTGCGGGAAGCTAACAGCGATGCTGGCCGTCCGTTCCAGCGAGGTACAGCTGCCTGCCAGATTCTGTTTCGCATTGGCGATAGAAGAATTGGCTGAATTTATGGATAGCACTAGTCTGATGATTGTGAGTAATAGTGCTAGAACAATTGGAGAGGTGAAGGCCAGAGAAGCGAGAGCCCAGCTTCCCAGGTACGGCGGGAGAGGGGGATGATGATATGGACCAGCCATGTCGATGTACGAGTGTCAGCGCAGTGGGTGAGGATGCAAGTGAGAAGCAGCTGGTGGAGGATCAAGGCAGGCGCTGAACAAAGAGCTTCCAGCGCACGTCCCTCCTGCTTTTCAGGACGAGGCGTAGCCTTGTTCTTACAAGATTAGCGCTTCAGTAGGCGTGCAAAGCGCTGTGCTTGGACACGACATGTGTCAGCTTTGCTGTCGGCCTGTTTGCCCTTGACATTTCAAGTCATCGCTTGAGCTGGACCGGATCGAATGGACGATTACGCAGAACCGTAGAGGTCGTCGCGTCAACGTGCAGCTGTGATGGTGCATTGCGACAGGTTTTCCATTCA
The DNA here is from genome assembly GCA_001600175.1 of Erythrobasidium yunnanense. Taxonomy (NCBI): domain Eukaryota; kingdom Fungi; phylum Basidiomycota; class Cystobasidiomycetes; order Erythrobasidiales; family Erythrobasidiaceae; genus Erythrobasidium; species Erythrobasidium yunnanense. Next base: position 741,730 of record BCJC01000001.1, read on the forward strand.
TGCGAAATCGATGTCTTCTCCCTGCGAACCAAGAACGAGGACGTCCAGATACATGTACGCTCAACCACTTTGATCCGAGACTAGTGACTATGCCGAAGACTCCAAGATGCTTCTGAGATGTCGAGCGTTGCCATCGTACACGCTCGTCTAGGCTGCGCGCTCGCTACTGACGGATCTTCCTGGAGTCGAAGAGACGTCCAGACGCCGAACCTCCTGCCTAAATCGTATTCCGTCGCAACCAAAGGCACTGACTTTGCCTGGTCTAGACCACTATCCAGCTGTGAGACTTCATTCACTTCAATTGCGAGGAGGCTTGGGCCAAAACATCTACCTTTTTTCGGCATACGGAAAGCCCAACTCTGCAAACCATCAAAGCTTTAACAAAGAAGCGAATGATGCGCGTCAGAGCCAAGATCATGAGCTCGCATGAGCTTGTTTGCCGACCGACCGCTGTGTCTCTTCTTCCATTCGAGGTTTGATGCGGCCTTGTCTCTCGGAATACTCTGTCTCTCGCCAGAAGCGAAGATTCTACACCGACAGCAGAGCCTTGGTTCGTCATGACGACACTAGTGGACTCCCCTGCAATTCTCAAAGGCGAGATTAGGCTTTTCAACAAAGCCCTTTACGTGGCTATCGATGTCTGTACGGCCTTCACTGCGCTCACAATGCTCGTATCTCTTGCGGCATTGGGTGTGCAGCTTGTCAGGAAGGAACAACGCAAGATCGTCAAGCGGATGAAGGCGAATGGCGGAGTGTACCTGTTACCTCATTCGCCCGTCCTGGCCCCAATCATGGTCACTTCATACTGCATCGTGGGTGTTGCGACCGGCTTTGTGCTCAGAGCTTGGCTCTGGAAAGGGTCACAAGCTCAAGTCGTCCAGCGTGTAAGCCGGTTGACCAGCAATCTTTGGCAACTCCGATTTGACATGTCGTTGATGTTTTCAGTTGACATTGCTGCTGCCTATGCCTTTGTTGATGTGGGCGTGGCTGAGCGCGTTCTCGAACGCGTTCGCGTGGCATCTCACTCCTCTGGGCTCGTGTCGGCACCTTAAGCACCTCCGGTTTCGGCCTCGTACCCTCAACATCGTCTGCTGGACTGTCCCCCTGGTCGTTTTCTCAGCTCAGCTGGCTATCGTCAACATCTGGCCGACCAAACAGTTGATGGCAAACGAGCTATCGCTTAAATACGCTGCTCTGCACGCAAGCCTGGCTGCAACAGATCCCTTGCTGCTGGAAGCGAAAGTTGACGTGCAACGAGCGACTCGTCTTGCCGAGATGTTCTATCAGGCGTCATGGGGTGTCTGGGCGGCTGCTTATGGCGCGTGCTGGCTGGTACGCGATAGTTCACACTTTCAATGGGGAGTGGGATTGACGGCGGATATTGGCAGATCTACGCAGTCTATTCCTCCCTATTACTCACCTTGATGGGCAAGCAGCTGCTTTACGTGGATACAATCACTTCCGACTGGACGACGCAGGCCATGACTCAAGCCGGTCAGGATAGCGGGTCTGATGCGACAACCAGACGCAGTCTGACAGAACGCACATCGGAAGTGCTGAAGAGGACGTCAGGCGTCACCAAGGATCTCTTCCGTCGAGCGTCTCACGGCTCAGATATGAGAGTCTTGTCGAAGCGAGATCTTCTCAAACGGAACGCTCGGCTTATATGGCTGGAGTTCTTCAGCTTTTCCTTCTTCACACTATGCTGGTGGTGAGTCAGTCACTTGTCGCGGCCCAGTTGACGCTGCTAACGTACCGTATGTTATGGTATAGTCTGCTTGCATCAACCAAATCGATACTCGGCTATCGCGTGCTCAACAACCCTCGGACTGGACCAATTACAGTTCTGGGAGAGCTATACGAATCTACCATGTGAGTGGTGCTTTCGATAAGCTTGAACTCCAAGCTAATTTCGCCTCTGTACAGCTTCGGCCTCATTGTTGTCACTCTGATGCTCTTCCGCGGCGTCAACATCCTACGCAATCGCAAAACGGAGGATAAAACCCCTGCAAGCCACAGTACCGACAGCAAAGCTGAAGAGGCTGGAGGGCCAGTTGCATTTGAGGATATGCTCTCTCCAGAGCCTGCTTCGCTGGCAGCACGGAGAGGAAAGCGTGTCATGTCTATCAGCTTGAACATCGGAAACTACGTGGTACCGTCACGAGTTGCGACACCGACGGGACAAGGGCCTATCACGCTGCATTCAAACCTCCTTCACGAGGATCCCTCCAAAAGCACCTTCTTTGGCGGAGATACACCGCAATCCGACTACTTTAACGACAAAATCGAAGGCTTCCCTGGATCTAGGAGGAGAAGCTCAGTTACATTCGCAGACGAGCTGCCTCTATCTCCACTATCACACGTCGTACAGATACCCACACTTAGCTTTATAGAAGCCTCGCCTTTAATGCATCAGACGGAGCAGTTAGAAGTGTCTTCGAAACCCGTGTAGCTATATTGTAAGTGGATATCGAAATCAATAGAGCAGTTGATAGTGTTGTTCTCGGGACACCAAAGTAACGTTCATTTCTCTTGTGACTTTCGAGCCCTCTGCCCTTGACCGATGTTCGGCTTGCTAGTCGCTGGCAGGTTGGTGCAGGTATGCACCGTAAATCAAGGCAGTTGACTGGGTACTAAGTATAAGAAACTGTAGACCGACCTTCAGCAAGTCGACGAAACTCGATTTCTATTCCAGATTCAGCAAGCATCCCTAGCGAAGCAAGCGCAGACAATGATGTCCAAAGATACGGTATCCGACAGCTGACCTCTCTGTTGCAGGTGAGTCCCGGCTGTCCTGCTTTTGGTCTCGGACGCGCTCATCCATCATCGTCATCTTGATCTCCCAAGCCATATCGTCGTTTTCCTAACGGGAGCAGGTACACCATCCACCTTTAGGTCCTTAAGAGACTGCGCATGTGATCTGACGCCTGGCTTAACCCAGCACCCTTCCCTGACGGATTCGCGGCTACCGTGCACTTCCAATGGCATGACAAACCTGAATGGAAGCTATTGGGCATGTACGCACTCTATCTCTCGTTCAATAAGTCAGGGCTAACTGTGGATGCCAGGCTCAGCAATGAAAAGCCCTCCGCCATCTTCAAGCTGAAAGGCGCTCTTCCTCTTCCGCCTCAGAGCTTAGAATTTAGCCAATCCCCTTCGGATAGTGCTATTATCGGCATAATGTGCGAGCCCGTCGAAAGTGTGCAAGCGCAAATCGCAAGCCTCTCTTCTGCGAGCGCGTCCGCCGGCGCGTTAGTGACAACTGGTTCGCAAGCTGCCAACAACAATCTTACAATAGCATTGAAATGCGCCAAGAACTTCCTCAACTATCTATCGTCTTTCGCGCAATCGGCACCGTCTGGTTCATCCATCCAAGGGATGTTGCAAAACCCCGACGCGCAGACAGCCTTGATGGGTCTCTGTGAGCGGTGGTACAAGAATCTTGAAGCGAAAACAAGGAACAATGTCGACTGGCTCAATAAGGAGCAGGACTAGAGCGCGGCTGTTTAGGCGTCTCGATGCAACATGGTTTTCCTAAAGCAGCCCTCGGGAACGTACACTACACCACCACAAACCTCTACTGCTACTTCGCACAGTTGCGAGAGTACTTAGAGAAGGCTGTGGGTTACAGACCACTCGCCAAGGAGGAAATGTCGGTGACCAAAGTTGACACGTTTGGCGACCGTAAAGGGCGGAAGTACCCGTAATTGCGGCATAGACAAAGGGTCTTGTTGTTCAGTACTGAAGGTGTCTATTTATGCCGAGCGATGTTTTCTGTCAAACGTCGATTTACTGTTGAGTCTGTGCCGACCCGTTCGTCCCGCGTTCGTGGTAGAAGCGGGCAGCAAGATTCGCGACAAACTTAGAACACAGCTTGAGCACCATACCGACACAGCGCTGGGAGCTCTAGGATTTCAGACAAAGAACGTCAAATCGACAGGCTTGCTGTTCCTTGGAGAGGAGAACCAGCGTGAATCGGCTGAAGGCGAACGCCAGAAGCACAGCTGGCTGTCTACGCTCGGCGCAGGTAGTCTAGCATCTGTAGCAACCATCAAAACCAGCGGAAAGAGCCCTCTCTTCGCTTAACGGTCAGATACGGGAAAGAGGTTCAAGCAGCGCGCGAGCACGACCCTGGAAAACACATACTTCGCAGCGGTGACCACCCATAACACCATGCAACAGACAGCGAGTGGTAGCGACCACTCCGGCGACGAAACCAAGGCAAACGAGCCAAAAGCAAAGCGGACGAGAAACCGCACCCCGGCATCATGTGAACCATGCCGGAAGAAGAAAATGCGATGTGACAGACTGTGAGTGTACTGCTCAACGTTGCGATGACTATAAGAATCGGAAATACGAACGCTGCTTGCATGCACGACTAACGCTTCGGTTGTTTCGGAAGGCTACCTTGCGATACCTGCAAAGCCAGAGGAGAAGAAAGACAATGCTGCTACGGCGAAGGGTCAGCTCCCTTGTCAGCGACATCATACTACCTTTGCGGGGAGCTGGCATTCTGATGTCAAATTATTTGTCATTAGGCATGTCCCCCAATCCGCCCAAGAATCCTCGGAGCTCAAGCTACAGGTCGATCGACTACAAGCACTCGTGGATGCTTTGACACGTAATGCGGGGGCTCCATCGCCCAACGTTGCGCCGGTCAAGACTACCAGTCTCCCAAAACACTTTAACGCGGAGAGTTCCCTAGCGAGCTCGCCAGTGAATTCGGTCATCGAGGCAGACACTGTCCCTGGCGACCTCAACCTCAAGTCGCTGGACATATGTGAGGCGCTAGGGCAGTTGACCGTTTCAGGTATCATTCGGATCGAGGCGCAGCCGCAATCCAGAGCTCCAATCATTCCAGAGGTGGGATGGACGTCTGCTTGCTCGGACCAATGCTGATACCACCGTGCGCCAGGCCAGAGCCTCCCTTGGTCATATTGAAGCTGTTCCGGCTGCTAGCGGTCGCATGGGAACTTTCCCCTTCTCCAGCAGTCCCGACAGCATCGAAAAGATTATGGCCATTCTGCCAAGTGTATCACAAGCAGAGACTGTTATCCAATGCTTCTCACATCAACGTGAGTCTCCGTGCCCCGCTAGAAAAGAATCAAGGGGCTGACTTTGCTTGCCATAGTCTCGTGGTATTTACAAGTGTTTCCTTGGAGTACCTTCAGATCGCAATGGGAGACGTGAGGCTCTAAGCATTGTCTGTGCGGGCCGGAGTACTGATTCATCTGAGAGGCAGCTTGAAGAATGCTACAACTGCCAATGCAGACTGCTCTTTTCTCGGTGTCTTCCTCGCTGTGTGCGGTCTCGGACTGTACTTCTTGCCTGACAAGCATGCCATCGCTTTTCCGGCTGGACAAGGCAAGAAGGAGCTGGTCAAGCAATGGCTTGGCGCTTCTGCCAGTGCTCTGACTCTCGCTCGCTTCATGGACGGTAAATGATGTAGTTTTTGCCTAAAGCCGCCTTTCTGACTGATATTCCCGCAGAACCCTCGCTCAATGCCATACACGCGGTGCAACTTCTTGTCGCTTGGTGAGTCAACTTAGACTCGAGACGCAGCAATGTATCGAACTCATGTTCGGCACTCGCAGGCACATCTACTTGTCCAACGGAGAGTAAGGCGTTTGTCCATCTTCGCAAGTAACTCGTTGAGCTGATTCGGTCAACGTAGCACGAGCTCCACTGGCTTTGCCATTCTTAACCTGGCCGCCGAAGCAACCCTGCAGCTCGGCCTGCATCGAGATCCTGATCCGAACCAATACACGCCATTCGAGTGCAATGTCCGTCGAGCCACCTTCTGGTACACAGTGATGCTCGAAGCTCTGGCTGGCTCCTCGCTAGGCAGAAACTGGTCGCTCTTCCAGTTGCGCCACTGCGATACCAAGATGCCTCTAGAGGTAGATGAAGCCGCCTTTGCAAAAGAGGGCTACCTCAAACCTGACTATGTCCAGGTCGGGGAAGCAAACATAGCCTCTATCATCTATCGAATGAAGGTGGCAGTCATCTCGAAACAAGTCTCCGATAGAGCCTTCAGCATCCAGAATGTCTCGTTCTCGACGGTCCTCGAACTGGACAGAGAGCTCAACAAGCTAGAGCAATCGTTTCCTCCTCATCTTCGTATAGGCTTCGAGAATAATCAGCTCATTTTCGCACCAAACATCTCGAGGATCACAAGGATGCGCGCATACATGCTCAACATCGCCCTTATACAAGAATATGTCAGATTGTGCGTCAGATACTGCCTACTTCGGTCTACCACAGCCTAAAGTTTTGTATCATCGCAGACATAGACCTTTTGTCGCATCTGGCTCTGCATTCGCTCACAGCAGGACTTCCTGCATAAGAGCCTCTAGAGTATGTGTGCAGACTTATGCGAAGTGGGACAGTCGCTGACTTAGGAATAGATGGCTATCGCAATCTTCAAAGACCTGGCTAGCTTCAATTACGGTGGCCTGACTTTCAAGGCGATAAGCGCATGCACAGTGCTTTGCATGGACCTTATCAGTAACCCGACGTCACCGGAATCTAACGATTTGCGCAACGATGTGAGCGCAAAGTCTCGCTCGACAGGCAGAAGCCGAAGGCAGAAAGCTGACTTGACTTGTAGGTCACGCAAACCATTAATCTGTTGGAGAAGAACAAAAGCGAATCGCGAATTGCTACGAACGGCAGCAAGCTATTGCAATTCCTTCTTCAGAAGAGCAGTCCGTCCTTCAACTGGTTTGCCGGGTCTGCTCACGAGCATGACAACGTCAAGCGGATACGGAAGTACAGTGACGGTAGTCGAAATACTGGCTCGCACGAGTCGGCATCCCCGCGTGGCGCGCAGAGAGCTCAGGACCATAACGGCAACAGACAATTCGCTCCGCTGCGGTCACAAGGATATAGAGGTCAACAGCACGCAGTTCAGCAAGATATGCCCAGGTACGATGCCCAGCAGACGGCCCTGGATGCGGTCTCTGCCTACTCTGGCCCGTCTAGCCAGTATGCACCCACGCCCCAGCAATACTCGCCGCAACCTGCGCCTCCACAAGCGCGACCGCCGATCCCATCATACGCGTCTTACTTCAGCACTCCTCCACAACCTCAAATGAGCTCTCAACCGCCCTTCATACAGCCATCTGAGTCCTTAAAGGCTCCAATGTATCAGTTCGATCAAGGCTTGGCTTCTTTGTCTGCGGGCAGCCTCCCTTCTCTAGCGCCCTTTTCAGAACAGAGCCCTACCTTCAGTCAATTCTCAAGCTATGCAGCTCCGCTTACCGCTGCGTGGGAGAAGCCGGCCTACAACGATTACGACGAGGCACTCAGAGCTCTGATGGGTTCTAACGCATACGCAGCGCAGGACTGGTCTGACAACTCTTTCTAACATTCAGTATTTGTGGTCAGCGTAAGTGTATTGGCGAAACTGAAAAAGGTTGTAACGGGAATAGGTAGGCTGTTGTAGAGTAGGGGCAGAGCTAGACTTTCGGGTGCGCATGTATCGATTATAGGATCTAGAATCAGATGCTGTATGAATCGCTAAAGGATGAAAATAGACAACGTCTGCATTGGTCCAGCTACACAGCACAAGTTTATGCTATGCTATGCAGGCTAGCAGCAGAGAAAACTTGCTCTCGCAGAACGGTGAAACTAGCAGATACTGCTAGTGGACGCAGACGCTAAAACCAGCTGGGTCTCCTCGCATTCATCTAAGCCCTTATGCGACCATGATCTGTCCGTATCCATTCATCTGACAGGATCCATGGTAATTGTTGTAGAATTGGCCATGGTCAGCGATATAGCTGTAAGTATCGTAGGTCGACTTGTAGCTAGGTCGCAACTCGAGGGGTCCAGCGGCATCCAGATCAAAGCTGCCGTTGCCCGATGTAGCGTCGCTTCGTGGGGTGAGAGGCGTCAAGGGCATCTCCATGCTGAACTTGCGTCCTCGGACATCCAGGAGAGGAGAGGAAACCATCGAAGGACAGGCCGATAAAGAAGTCGCATGTCTCTGCTGGTGTCGAGCCAGATCTTGTTCGTACTGCTGTCCGATCACACCGTCGATAACGGCGCGGATCTGCACACATGTGTTGAAGCTGTTCTCGCTCGGAATGGTGGCTTGTTGAGTATCGAGGTCACGTAGCCAGGTCATCCAAGTCTCTGTTTCGACATTGACATCGAAATGCAATGCATTGAGCAGAGAATACTCGAGAGCGTTGACTTCGGGCAAAGCTACGTTTGCTACAGTCGCAAAGGTAGAGTTGCGGAAGGAGTTGTCATCGAGGTGCTGAGCATCCAATTTGTCAGTTTCTATCCTTCCGACTAGTATGCGGGAAGTAGGCTCACCTTATTGGCGACTACAAGGGCTGCGAGCAGCAGCTTGAAGGGTGCAGAAGTCGACTGCAGAGCGCTCTGCGAGGTAGCAGGCGGGTATAGCGGAGACGTATGCGGAATCTTGACCACGAAATACAAAGCAAGCAGCAATACTTGCTGAGATAGCAGAGTAGCCCCGAGAAGCTTCTGGATCTGATCAAAGAGAGCTGTAGGTGGAGCCGGTGACGGCATAGCTGAGCTCGTGTAGCCATGGCTGGCTGGTCGCTGGTATTGTAGCGGCGAATTGTTGGAGGATCTAGCCCAGCTTGAGATGGGCGGAAGAGTAAGCTGCTGCTTTCCGGTGTAGAAATCGGCATGTTGATCTTCCATGTGCTCTCTTTCCCAGCCGAAGCGAGAGAGGGCAGGGTGGCTGTCGTTTGTGTGTACAGTCCATGCATTACCGTTGATGTCAGGAGTACCGGGAGCAGAGCTGGCAGGACTGCTCATCTCGCTATCCGGGCTGCTGATGCCAGCTTTGGGTCTGCGCTCTCCTCCTATGGCACCGAAACCTCTACCAGGTGCTCCTTCGAAACCACCCGAAGATGAGCGAGATCGCTCGTGACGCTTTGCGTTCTTGGGAGAGATCGACTTGCGAGCTTGATGTCTGCGCGAGAAGGGTGTCTGAGGACTGGATGGGCTAGATCCGTGGCGATCTTCGAAGCGACTGCGGTTTGGCGAGACGCACGAACCACTGCTCATAGAGGTGAGCGGACTCGATGATCCCGATCCCGAATTGCTGCTAGCAGCAGCGAGGAAAGCTTCCCAGACCAGCTCGGTAGCTAGCAGAGCGAGTGGATAAGCACTCTTCTCGAGAGGCGGAGGCGGAGGGATACTGGAAGCATTGTCCGCAATCAGCTGGACGTTCTCGATCGAGGACTTTCGTCGATGATGAGTGTTGCCAGCGTCTGTGTTCTGAGCGGTAACCGGTGCTTGCGCTCGAGGTGGATCGGCAGAGCTAGCTCGAGATTGACGGTGAGGAGGCTTTGCGAACGATGGATGATCGTGAAACTCCTGTGTCGCAAGTCCGCTCGCGGCATCTGGCAACTCGCGAGCGCCATGGAAGGACTCGGTCGTCATGTACCCACCCATCTCAGCGGGAGGCTGCGCTCGCCAGAAGTCGCTTTCTGCTACGGCAGGATATGCCTGAGCATGATCGTGTCTGGGTCTTTTCTGCTGGTGATGTTGCCCCTCGAAGAAAGCTTGCTGTTGTACAAGCTGTTGACGCGAGTGCGATAGGTGCAGAGACGGCGCGAGAGCTTGGGCATTCCAACCTGCATTCTGCAGGTATAGTCCACCTTGCGGATGCATGAAGGGTGCATTGCTGGCGTTGCTTAGCTGAGCTTGCGCATATGGCTGCTGAGCCTGGCGGTACATATAGTACGATGGGTCAGCAGCATGATGAGCGTTCGCATACGAGTATGCTTCTGCTTGTGGCGGTGCTCTTGAATGCGCGTAGCTGGCTGGGTGCCCGTATTCAGGGACCGTCGGGGCGGCACCAGACGATCTTGCAAGACCGCTAAACAGACGATCAAGGTGAGCACGGGCTTCCTTTAGGTGAACCTGAGGTGTCGGATTAACTGACTGATGGAGCATGCCTGCTGCCGGACCATTGTTGTATTTGCTTTTGTCGTTAGTTGGGTATTGAGGGAACTGCTGAGATTGCTGGTCGTAAAACGATGTTGGATGCTGTAACTGCTGTTGAGAATAAGAAGCTGGATAGGAGTCGTACGGAGCCCCGTAGGGCGCGCTGTAGTGGCTGTTCATGCTCTAGAAAGGCTGGCGAGAGCCGCTTGGTCGCAAGAGCGTGTATATCGCTCAAGCAACGCTTTGCGGGTCTAACCTGACTGAATCCTGCGGATCGCAAGATTCTCCTCTACCTATCTTTGCTGGGAGTGGAGTGCTGCTTTGCTGCCGGTGAAAGTCGTGCACGTGCCGGGAAGGACAGAGAAGTCCCGAACGTCGAGGCCGATACCTGTTGCCCTGAGTATCGGTGATGCGACTGTGTACTTACGTAACTGCAGCACGATTGACTGGATGTCGGGAGGGATCGGGTAGCCTGATCGAAGTCGGAGTCTCGAGGGCCAGTCTTCAGCACGAGGGAGGAATTAATGAACGATGGTAATATATGTATGAAGCTTGAGAAACGGTCGAAATGTCAAAACGCGAACGAGAGAGGTGTCTCCTTTTTGCAAGCAGATGAGAGAGGCTCTTTACGGACCAGGCTATCGTGCTCGAGACTTTTGGGATGAGTCGGTTGGATGGGTCGGAGAGTGCGGTTGGAAGGCTTGGAAGTCGTTGACAGAGGGGTCACTGCTATCGACGCTGTTGTGACCGTTGACGTGCGACCGTGCGCCAAGTCGAGGTTTGCTTTTTTGGAGGGAAGACCAATGGCTCGCCGGGGAAAGGGTTACGGCTTGATGGCTCTACTCAGAGTCACTAAAGACCTTTTCGATGTCTTCAATGTAGTTACTTGCGTCCGTCTGCGCTGTAGGTGGGCGATCTGTGCTGCTTGCACGTTTTCACGAAGGAGTCAGCCGATGTTGCGACAAAAAAGTCGCAGCAAAACTCACGCAGCTGGAGGGAGCTGGCAAAGGGTTAACACCACAGATGTAGTGCTCGTCGCTGATGGTATTTCCCGACTTTGCGATCCAGGAAAACCGACCAGAGAGGCTGCGCTGACGCAGGCCGGGCAGGCTTGAGCACGAACGAAACGTCGACGACGAACGAAACGAGCTGGCGCGCTGTCACTGCACTGACTATCTTCTGACTGATGGATCCCGCTGGCCGTCCTTTCCCTCCCGTGTAGCTTGCACTTCACGGTTGTTCAAGGTTGCGGTTGGGAAAAAAGAAGGAAAAGTATCGAAAGATGAGGCTTTGAATTAGGACGATTGAACAACTTGTATACTGATTCGCAAGCTAATAGAAGGCAGTAGAGGCTCACCATTCCCCCAATCCTCGTCTCCTGCCTCTCGCTCTTTCCATTCCTTCCAGCCTAACATACTGACATTACAGACAGACAAGCGTCTGCTGGGCTTCCAACATGCTTCTATGCTAGCGACTAGCATAGATATAGCCAGAAGCGAATGCTGTGGGTGCTTGTCTTGCCCAAGCTTCGTTGACAGACGCCTGTCAGCTGCCGTTCTGCCTAAGTCCGCAGGCCCTTTGAATAACACAAGCCAAACTTCGGTTTGTAAGCACGAGCTCACCAATCGCGCTGCATACGACTTAAAGAAGCTATACCGCAGCCGGTGCGGCCACGAAACAAAGCACGGGGCTGCTTGTGGCCTCCATGTCTTTTCTGTGGCTACACATGAACACACTTAACTAGCAAAGTGACTCAGGTATCTACGGACCATAATCACACGACGCGACCCTTCCATATCATGATATCTCAATGACTCCCTTCCTCTGGCCTCAAGCCACATCGGAAGTCTTCTCTACAAATAATTGATCTGGCAGTCTGTCGATTTCTCATGAGATGCAGCAGTGTGAATCGATCTACTCTTCCTCTACAACCCCTTCACATCCGAAGCTAGACCTGAAAAGTGCAAACCTGCCCATGCTCAGCTGCCCTATGGTTACACCTGAGACTGTGTATTGAATGATTACATTCATTGAGGCGCTCTTCTTGAACCGCTGCCCTAGCTCCCCTACGATTCCAGAAGCCGTACATCTCGTCTCATTCGTCAGAACAATTTCTGGCTGACCGCGAGATTCTTTATATATATAGTACACAGACATTGATCGAGGCCTCATAAAGCCTTGTACGCGGTGGGCAGTAATGGCAAAGCCTGTGCCTTCTGTGGTTTTCGCTGAAAGCGATCTTCTTCGTCGTTGTTATACCGCAAACAACCAGCTATTCTTCGCGTATGTATGGTTGCAAACAGACATAAGCCTCGCGTCTGCTCATGTTGACGCGCGGCGGTCGTTCCGAGATTGCCCTTTCTCCGGGTTCTTTCAGACCGGTTGATGATCCTTTCTTTCTGCCTATCCTACTTTTGCGTTTCTCGACTCGCTTAGATCTGTTCACGGTCGTTACATCACCTCTCTTAGAGCAAGCTTCTCAGTTATGGCTACATGTAGGGCGACGAAGAGCGAGCGAAGGCAGCTTCGCAGTTCCTGATGTCTGTTCCTTCCTGCGCAGCAACGACGAGGGAAAGGCCAGCTGCTCCAGACGAGAGAATCATGAAAGCAGCTTCCTCATCATCATCTGTGTCTGCGAATGTGAAAGGCGCAGCCGGTCAATCAGCGGAAGAGGCCAAGAAGATCGCAGAAGAGGTGAAAGGCAAGACCTCGAGCTTGAAGAACTTCATCGGAGGAGGTGTCGGTGGTGTCTGCGCAGTCCTGGTTGGCCAGCCTTTTGATATGGTCAGTCTCTCCTTCCCCTCCTTGACCTGCCTCTGCTTACTATTCGCTCATTGCATCGCACAGGTCAAAGTTAGATTACAGACTGCTAAGGATGGTACATACACTGGGGCCATGGATGTCGTGCGCAAGACCATGGCAAAAGACGGCGTCAAAGGGTATGCCTTGACGATGTAAATATACAAGGCCGAAGCTGATGCATGCCTTCAGATTCTACAAGGGTATGAGCTCTCCGCTGGTCGGAGTGACGCCCATGTTTGCTGTTTCTTTCTGGGTAGGGTGGCCTCAACAGCGCATCATGCCTACAAGCTAATAAGAGGATGTTTGGCATAGGGTTACGCAATGGGCAAGAACCTCGTCTATGCTGCCACTTCTGGAAGCCCGGATCGGCTGCTTGGCCTTGGAGAGCTTGCAACAGCCGGAGCATTTAGTGCTGTCCCGATGGCCTTCGTTGCAGCGCCCGTAGAGCGTGTGAAGGTGCTATTGCAGGTGAGCTGTGGCAGGCTTTGCTCTTCAAAAGCCCGTGCTAAGCTGTTCTCTCGCCCAGATCGACGGTGAGAGACCGAAGCCTCAATACAAGGGACCCTTGGATGTGGTCAGCAGTTTATACAAGGAGGGAGGAGTGCGAAGCCTGTTTCGCGGAACAGGAGCCACCATCGCTCGTGACGCGCCCGGAAGTGCAGCATATTTCGCTGCATACGAAGCCACCAAGCTGGCTCTAACACCGAAAGGTGCCTCTCCTGCCGATCTCAATCTGGGTAACGTGATGATTGCAGGAGCTGCAGCAGGAGTAGCTATGTGGAGTATCGCCATCCCGCCAGACACCATCAAGTCACGTCTGCAAGGTGCTCCTCAAGGCACGTACAAGGGTTTCATGGATTGCGCAAGTCAGCTTGTCAAGGAGAAAGGGTTCACTGCTCTCTTCAAGGGTCTTGGACCAGCCATGGCAAGAGCAGTCCCTGCTAATGCAGCAACCTTCCTAGGCTACGAGTTGGCACTAAAAGCGATGTCATCGGTCGCGCCGGCTGTGAAGGCAGATGAGGTGACCAAGAACTAGAGCAGGATATACCGCACTTGTACTCTACTCGCAGAACATAGAAGCAACATCGTCTTTTGTATGCAAAGGCAAAAAGCTAGTCGTTCCCAGCAAAACAAAACAAGATTCGAACGCCGTTAGGCGGGCAGAAATTCCCAAAGACTCCGAAGAGTGCAGTGAAGAGTGTGGAATTTAGTTTGCAACCAGCAATTAGATGGGACTCAGTTTCCTTCAACGTCGCCATCGCGTGCCCGAGCACAAAGATAACGAAWAMGYTTGACATTMCATATATATACCATGTCACTTTAGGGTCAGCAAGACGATGGAACGGGAGTCGTGGTGACGAGAGGATGAGGATGAGTGAGAGTCCGCTGTGGAGACTGATGTCCTGCTTGGGTCTAGCAACAACAGGAARGRAGACCRACSACTGACTYGRMC
>BCJC01000001.1:1978876-2026732 GCA_001600175.1 Erythrobasidium yunnanense
CTGGCCCAGCTCTTCCCTTCCCTATCTTGAGTGCTGGCCCAGCTCTTCCCTTCCCTAGCTTGAGTGCTGGCCCAGCTCTTCCCTTCCCTATCTTGCTCCCAGTCCCCCTGCTGGCTCAATTCATAGTAGTCAATAAAGTCAGTGTCCTCGCGAACGGGCTTTGGCGTATATATCAAGCTTGTACGTATGCCTCTTATCTGTAGAGGAAAGGCTATGATGGGTATAGTTACAAGACATGTAGGACATGGTATATGCAGTTCCATCGCGTTTATTGCGATATTGTCTGTACGTGATGATAGTCCGCTTGACTGCTACCCACGCAACCGGTATCTCCCGCGCCTTCTGGCTAGACATGCTCTTCCGATACTCATGCGATGCATTCGCAATACGTCATTCTGATACCGATGATGATGGCGGCTAGAAGACAGCTCTTGTTGACAATCAGCAGCAAAAATATGCACACACAAGGAGAGCACTATTGACTTTATGTGATGGTTTGTCGGGAAATCTTGAAGGGGCACTATAATTGAGCTGTCGAAGTGCATGAGCGCCACTATAAGAGACACGAAGCATGTTAGCGAGAAGTTCGGCTTCGCTATCTAATCGAGACGGCACTACCTTGTCGACTTCACAGGGTAGCCTATCCGTTTCTGACTTCTCCTCACCTTTGCCGAGTCCTACCCTGCGATCCCAGCATATCTTCCATTGCGACTCCGCAAGTCGGCCTGCTGCTTCTTGGTATATTGAGCCAAAAGCTAGCTTGGCATGAGGAAGGACATCGTCGCGCCAAGCCAGCATCGGAAGCAATCAGATTGAGAAGAGATGACGTGCGAACGATGGGTACGATCTTATGAGGACCGGGTTGAGCTGGTAGCTTGATTCGAGGGAGAGAGGCGTAATGAAGAACAGGCGATTGCTTCACGATCTGAAGAGATGTGGAAACCTATCGCGATAATGAATAAGCTTGAGGTTGCAGAGTCTCTTTACTCTTAAGATGGCTTCTTCTCCGAAGTATACGGTCTCGTGAAGATGTCTTGACCGCTTGTATAGATCGACCTGCATATTCTCGCACCGGTGTTCGATGTGAGATACCGCGATAACGTCGTAGTGTAGATGGCGGCCTAGTTGACGGCACAATGGTCAGCGTAAGTTGCCAGACTACGGCTTCTCACACGACTGAATATTTAGAAGACGGTAGGCTGGGTCAGGAATGCATAATGGACCATTTGGTGCTTTGATTATACCATACAATGATCAGATGATAGTATTGTTACAGATTGACAGCGGAGTCGCCGAGTGCATGATACGGAACCAGAGCGCTGGAAACGACTGGCTTGGCAGCTGAGGTCTTGTAGTGCATTGATGTTGATTATATTAGCTACTACTGCTGGAAAAGCCCTTGTTGTTCGCCGTCGTCTGTAGAGCCTCGTGACCAGCAATGCAGGCGTTGCTGCAAGCGTAGCCAGTCGCCCTAGCGGCTAGACCTAGCTCCTGTAGAGCTACCTGATCCTGTATATGATGCTGAGCAGACTGTAGCTCAGCTGACACCATCGTTGTAGGGGCAAAGCTTCATAACCCGTCAGCGCTTAGCAGCAGCAGACTCGACACTATACGAAGCAAGACTGCGAGCTATAAACTCGTAAACAATCACATACCTCGTAACTAGCTTCTGAACTCTTCTGCCTATCCGTGTCCGTATCTGTGCCCGAAGAATCTATGAGACCAGGCTGAGCTCCCTTGCGGGGACTACGAAGCCGGAGAATTCGAGTGTATCATATATCCTGCTCTTGAGTCGTTTTGCCGAACGCTTTGTCAAGCGCTTCTCGAAAGGCTGGGGATTTCCAGGTCGATACGGTCTTGTGCCATGAATCAGCTAAAGGAATAGAACGAAACTCATATGAATCAGCGTACAGAGTTTGTGTAGCAGCATCGTTCTATCTTGATGCCATACCTTGTGTGTCCAAGCGACGGTCTTGAAGCCTTTCATCCACATACTCCCGCTGCCTGCTGATGGCCTCAAGCTGCTCTTGGCTAATGCCTTGCTGTGCAATCCTGGTAGAGATGAGTCGCCTGATTGCTACCTTGGAACGAGCAGCTTCCTTGAAGACTGGATCCTGAGAAACATCCATCCTCGACCGCTGCTCGGGCTGCATGGATGCCTGATCCTGCTCGTCTTCTGCACGTTGTTCATGTTGCGGCAGCTGCTGCGACAACTCGTGAGTGACTACTGATCCTACTACAATAACAAGCTTCTATTACCTCTTTCGATGTACTTTGCTCCTTCTCTGCAGCTCTCCTCTCCTTCTCGGCTGCGTTGACGCGCGGCTTGCGAGCATTGTGCTTCTTCTTCTTCCTCTTGGGAGGCTCTGTGTCGTCATGATGTGCTTGATTGCAACGCTCGTCTTCGTCATCCATGTTGTCCAAGAGTAGAAGCAAGAAGGATTTCGGACTTGCGCATCTCCTGCAGATCTTGCCTTTTGACGAGTAACCCAAAAGCACTTCGAGAAGCTATATATACAGCACGATACGACGATAAGCAGTGTATCTACGACCTAGTAAGTCGCGATCTGCGAACGATCAGCGTATCAAGCTGAACATACTGACCCTCCATTTACAGCTATAAGACGCAATAACCCATCTGGCCTCGATACGACATTGGCGGACCTTCAATACATTGTATCTTTACACAGAACAGGCTTCGTAGTCCCCGAAAGGGAGCTCAGTCAAACTGTCGAGATTGGATTAGGGATACAGATTCATTCGGGCAAGACAATCGGTATCAGTCAGTCTCTCGGCATTGACTCCTGACTTCTGTGCCTACTGACCTTGAAGCTGATGGTTCTGCTTGCCCGTCTAAAGTCCTCGTTTACCTCTATCGTTGCAGTCGGCGACTCCGAACCTCACTATGCAGAATCAAGCACGCCTGCTTCAAGCTCAAGGTCGCTTGCTCGATACTACGTTGCTCAAGCGCTACTATAAGCGAGATGGAACGCATCGAAACCTGAATGGATATGCAGAACTTCTGGCGACTCCATGTACGGCTATTCGCGAGATGGTTTTGGACATGCCTCTGCACTTGATGTTCCCTGGCAAGGACTCCATGGACTTCGTTCCCTTTCCTTTAGCACGAAGAGCTACCGAGAATGCGAGTGCTATCTCCGACTGGCCAGAATTCGTACTGCGACATAATGCCTGCATTATCAACGAGGCATACGTCAGCCTAGAGAAGCAGTGCATAGATGCTCTGGAATGGCACTGCCGTCAGTCTGGTCCAAGTCGTCTCCCTGATACTTCGGTCGAGAGATTGGCCAGTATGCCTGCCGTCCGATGGATACGGGTTGATCGCGCTCGAGGACCTGAACCGGAACCAGCTTCGGTCGTGACGAATGACAGCCTGTCTTCTTCCGAGATTTGGCTTCGTTGCGAGTTCAAATTTGACCAGCATGCCATCCAGAGCGCTTGGAATCGCACGATGACTCCTCATACGGTCTTGATGCTCTTCTTTTGCGACAAGGAGCCTAAGCGGCATTACGTATTGCTAGCCTATACTGTCCCAAGCGCGCAGGAAACTGCCACCAGTACAGGACCAGTCGCAATCGAGAACGATCTTCTGCAAAACGTAAATCGGTCTATCTCGGTCAGAATATCTCCAACTTACTATCGCATGATCTGCAAGAAAGGAGGATCCATTGAAAGAGGCTCATTCGACTACCTTGACGCCGTCACCAGCGAGACCGATGTTATCACGATGATGGACACAATGGGCGTATGTGGCTCGACAATGCATGCTATCAGATTAGATGGAGTGTTGATGCAAGAGTATTCAATGTCGTCGTTGATGGCAATGCCCCTGAACAAGGGCGTTGCTCTGATGGCGCCGGAGAAGCAGGCATGGAGCTTGAACTGGGACTCCTCCCTGTCCGTGGACGCTGCCGATGCCATCTTTGATGACTTTGGAAATGTCATTCGTCGGTACATTCAGTATCCGCTTGCGCCGCAGCAGCAGCGATATTGTCTTACCTGGATTCTTCATCTCTGGAAAATTACGCTCGGCGAGACCAAGACTCCCTTTACCATGGGGGCTCTCGCTGGACCTCCCGGAACCGGCAAGACAGCTACCATCATGACTGCTCTCCTCCTCTCTCGCTTACCTGATGTCCTGCGCAAGACATTCACTCTCGTTTCTCTACATTCTGGACAGCCTATTGCAGAGGATCAAGTAGCTGGTCTGGTCGAGCGCGTGCTGGCTCTGCGTATCGTATATACAGCTCCTACAAATCAAGCTGTAGACACTGGAACTACAATGCTATCGCAAATCGTCGAATATTGTGCTCGTTCGGAGCCTACAATCTCTGTCACGCTCCGTGTCGTGCGCAACTGCGACTTTGAGAAGATTGCAGACAGGCCCGATGTGCTTCCGCTGCATAGCCGCCTTCAAGGTGCCTCTCGCTTGAAGGAGCAGCTCTACGAAGAAGAAGATAAAATCAACGCAAGCTTCCGATCGCACTATACGAACGAGGCGTGGAGAAGGCATGACAAGGATCGAGCAAGAATGGACTGGATTGTGCGTTATCAGCGCGTTTGGCATCGCAAAGACCCTATTTCCGCGCAAGCAGAAAGGGAGTGGGACCGTACGATCGACCGCAGGTTTCCTGTTCTTACTGAAGACGAAAGAGAGAATCTTAACAGGCGGCTGAATTCGCTGCGGAGCGATGTGCGCAAGCTTCGGGACTTTCAGCGCGACCCTCGCGGCCATCCGCTTGTTTTCAGGCTGGCTCAGCAGTGCGATGGATTCGAGGGCGTCATCCAAGATAATCCTGCCAATGTATGCTGCTTTACCGCTGGCTATGTCAATCCCTATCACAACAGACCTTCGCCGATACATCCCGGTATCACCCTTAGCCCATGCACTGGGTCCGTAGTCATACTGGACGAAGCGAGTCAATGCAGCTTCCCTCATCTCTTGGTCCTCGTCAAAGAAGCTTCTTCGCTAGTGATGTGTGGTGACACCGCGCAATTGGGTGCTGTACTAAAAGGTCCTATGCATGGCAATATGGATTTGAAGCAGCCCTTGATGGCTAGGATGGTCGAAAGCACGATTCCACTTACTCTATGCTGGAGGCTGCCTGTCGAGATGACTCGCTTCTTGAGTGAGCGGGTTTATTCCGAAGCTGGGCTATACTCGCAGACTGGACAGAACATCATTCGATCCTCCCCTCTTCACAACCACAAGCTCTTTCCTCCTACTGTCATTATCGACATCAGAGACTCGATCGCCTACCGACCTGCAGGTTCTACCTCGAAAATAAACGACGAAGAAGCTAGAGCGGTACATGTCTATCTGAACATGTTCTCGAATACCATGCACTGCTATCATCAAGATCCCATTAAAGCTGCGCTGGTCTCTCCGTTTACTGCACAGGCAGGTATATTGCAGGCAATAGCAGATGATTATGCCGGCGATCCGATCTTTGCTTCAATCACTGCGGGGACCATTGAGAGTATACAGGGTGTCACTACGGACCTTTGCATATGTTCAGCAACGATGGCAGGATCGCCCGAGTCTTCCCGGGTGAAAGCAGACTTTCTGACAGATGAGCGCTTAAATGTGGCAATTTCAAGAGCCAAGACTCATTGTGTCATGGTATGCGATGTCGAAGCACTGCAGCGCGGCTTAGCCGGGCAGCCCGATCACCTCATACACGCCTTCCTCGCCCACTTCCCTATCATCCAACTCGATCGACGCTGGGACGACATGGCTCTGGACACCTTCAAGGCAGCTACACGTCGAAATACAGCAGCTGCGATGTTGGCGGTCGACATCATCACACCCTGTACAGCTCCGTATTCACCTTCACAGAGCAAGCTACGAGATCCAGGCGAGCCTTACGATAAGGAGCAGCTCAGAAATACGTTGGAACAGGCGATGCAGATGTTTTCGGACAATGTGAGCTTCTCGAATTGTGTCCATTACTTTCGAACGTCCACTGACGATTCTAGTCAGCTTGATCGGATGGCAGGATGAACACGGCTAATCAACTCAAGACACTGAAGATCCGTACGACTCGTAGGTTACGGCTCTTCCAGAGCGCAAGTCCAGCGGCTGAGTCTTGGAATTGAGTGTCGAGTCCAGGCTAACATCACCCGCTGCCGTATCACAAGCTATTGCGTGCCGAGCATAGTATACCTATGTAAGGTGGGCCTTGTGCTCGCATACCTTTTCCTTATGTTCACACTGGGTCCTAATGTTGCAGCCTCTCCACCAGACAAGAGCGATACGACGGCATCAGCAGCAGAGTCGATCCTCTTCGAACCTTACCTATCAGAAATGCTCATTCAGACCTATCTCAATCGTCTGCTTACATACGACTACAATCGCCTGCTTCCTATCTCAATCCCCTGCCAGCGCCCTATCTGGTGGGTCCGCCAACGCTGAGCGGCTCGAAACTTGCCTGAGATGCAGCTCCCAACCAATCATCTCTTTACCTTCACAACATGAACCGGATTCGTGTGCTCGGGAGAAAGGATGCATAGGATCACGCAGTAGAAGAAGTGGCAGCCAAAGAAGATACCCTAAACTCTGTACAATATGGATGGCAAATGGCTTTCGTATAATAGCGGAACAGGCTAGACCAGAGTACTGTACCATAGCGTGCCTTTATTTTCTTTGATACAATTGATTATGCAAGTTACTCGTCAGGCTGGAAGAATTCGTACCGATGCCGAGTAAATAGGCATGGGGAAGAAGCTGTGAGTATCAGGTATACCTGTTTTCCGTTACGATTCGATGGCTGCTTCTTTTTGCCAAATGTCCTTGTAGAGATGCGCTGATCAGGTCGAATCCAATGAAGTCTTCGGCGAAAGTGGTAGCATAACACCAATGCAAGCTACTGGCGGGCTTAAGAGCTAATACGGACAACCACATCGCGCGAGCTGACAACATTCCGGATATATCGAATACTGCGATCCTCCTGTACCGATCCTGTCTGTCTCCTGCTCATCATCCAGCAGGCAACAGCCTTTGAGCCTTCAGTACTATGCTCACTCCTGCATCTCGTCATCGTCTTGCCCGAGTGCGCCCTCTAAGCTGGCGTTGTCCCAGCTTCCATTTGCTCCTGCTGCTTTAGCCTCGTCCTCGACAAGCGGCATCTCTGTATCAGAGTCTCTTGACATAGCCTCGTTGAAGCGAATCTGCTCAGGGTTCAGCCAAGCTGGAGGATAATTCTTCCACTGGCTGTCGACGGGCTCGATGCGAATGCTGGGATCTACGTCGTCCCATTGCGAGTCTGCTTCTTGCTTGGACCTGATCCGTTCGGCCTCATAAGCTTCAATGTCTTTCTTGGGCCAAGCGCTTTGGCTTTCGCAAGCTCCCCATGAATCGTCGTTGTCTGGGACGGGTTGTGGGAAGGTGTGCATAGATTCCATGCCATTGATGATAGCCATCATGTCGGTATCTGCTATCTCCTCCTTGTGCTGCGGAGTGTCACTGGAGGATGCACTGTTCATGGGAATGTTGCTCTGCGAGTCTCGAGTCAGCAGAGCATTCCTAGGGGATACGAAGAAAGAAGAAGATGGCAAATGCTTACAGAGCTGTTCATGATGTCTGCTTGGGCTTATGATGATGGCTTCTGGGTTCGCCCGCAGAAGGCAATTCTCGAGGCCGATAGTTGGTAGGAAGACAAGACTACTTCCCTTCAGGACGTGACTTCCAGACACCTTCCAGTACCTCTATTATACACACATCGACTGACGACGCACGCGCGACGGTACTACGTCTGCATCTTCCAGGCGCGTGTGAGACACGCGCCTTCGTTGGCCTTCTCGGACTACAAGAGCGAGAAGAACGCAGAATAATCTAGAAAGCTAAGCACGCTTTTGAATGCTGCAAAGTTTGCGTACCGGCTAGCTTGGCACGCCCGCTAGGACCACATGTTTAAGTATATCAAAGGCTTTCCGAGACCATAGTACGGGTAGATAGGTGTCTTTAGATCTCGAGCGTACTACGCGAAGTCCATATACCACGAGTCTATTGCTGGTAGATCGGTGGGAAGGTCGAAATCGCGGCCATTTGGTCCGAATTCGCTCTCAACATTATCGTCGCGCTCTTATACTTGACGAGTCTGTACTAGGCCACTGGTTTGCCAGGCGGCGCATCCGATGTCGTGGGTCTCCGAACTGCGCTGACATTCAGTCAATCAGGAGCAATGCTTATCATACAAGGTCATGTCAGTACGCGTCGATAATATCGGCTATACTCTATTACAACCTATGCATTTACAGGCTACAGACTCACATGAGCTATCGCTTGAAGCGGCCAAGATTTCCGTTTGATAGAAGAAAGGTCTGCTAGACCAAGAGAAGAGGAAGGGAGACTGTATAGAAGCATGGTGTTTACCAATCACTTTCCTGCAATTGGCCAAAAGGTGCAAAGGGTCATGAGGTTGTCGAACGTTCGACCTCTTTTGATGACAGCCAGTGACCGGCAAGCAAGTGAGGATCTTGCATCCAGGGCTTCCATTCTCACAGATTGTCTTGATCAAGAATTGGCGGAGCGTCGCGTCAAACTTTTCATCGACGATGAGGACGATGGTGGCCTTCTGGACCAGGGACGCAAGCTCTTTCTGCTTTGGCAGATCATACAGATCTCCCTCTCTCAGAGACATCTTCCCAATTTTGCGCTTGTCTGCTCTGGCATAACGACTGACTTCTGCCAGCATGTCTCGTCCTGCCTCGACCAGATCGCTTCGAAGCTCGATGCCGTCGGCCTGGCATCCGAACAGCAAGGATACTGTAGCCAAGGTGTTTCCAACGCCTGCTCCGAGGTCTAGAAAGCGGTCGTCGGAACCAGCTTCGAGTGAAAGCAGAATCTCCGCCAGTCCGCCAAAAGATACAAAGCCATACGTCTGATCTCCTACCGGAGCAACATACAGGCGTCTGAGATTGACCTTGCTATTCCATGCAGCATCCAGAATGGCCAAGCCAGACGCGAAGGGATCATGATGAGAGCTCGAAGATGAAGGGATGGATGAGGATGCTAGAGCGGGTGGGGCGAGAGCTATATATGTTGTTAGCCAGGAGAAGGAATCGTCACTGGACATTCCAGCTCACCACTCGAGCTTCGGGCCAACTTGTTTCCTGCACTCGCAACGCGTCTCTTGGCTCGCACGGCCTCCAGGTCGTCTAGGCAGGCTTGTCGCTGATCAGGAGTTAAGTCGCCATCATGCTTATACAAGAGGTGGTTTGCCTTGTCGCCAGCATAGTGTTCCGCTCGCTTGTGACACAGCTTGCAGAAAAGCTTCTTGTGCTTTCGTCCTCTCTGAGGTGTCTGGAGCTCGAAGAAGTCTTCTATAGTGTAGTTGATTTGGAGCATGATACGGAACCGGTTGGTAGACTATCAAGAGTGGTCAAACGTCCAAGTCGGACAACCCTGCCCATTCCCGGCTCTGACCCGATCAACGGAATGTCAAGATTCCTCGAGGCCATCATGCATCTTCTCAGTCACGCTTCTTCGACATTCACGAAAGGCCGTCTTACAGTACAACGCCTTCGAGCCCGAGCCTCCTACCCTTGACTGACGGCTGACATCATTCGAAGACTTCTTACCCTTCTCTTTCTCCCCAACATCTGCCTTCTTATCAAATATGCCTCTGGACATCTACGCTAAATACTTAGGTTGGCAATTCCAAGGCGGCGACGTGGATGTAGCACAGACAGCATGGGGGAGTCTTAGAGGCCGATTCCTGCAGGACGAGACTTGCTTGGAAGCTCTTTATAATCCGCAGACAAGCTTAAACGATCTGAACGACATGCTCTCGAGGACCATGACGAAGGCGCACAAGCATCGTTCTGGGAAGCAAAAGATGTCCACTCTCAGATCAAAGATAGAACATGCGCAGCGCTTCTTGAAGACTCTGTACACCTTCCGAGATACCTATGCTGTGTTCAAGAGCGGAAAGCAGTTGGGCATCCGTCTGCAAATGGGTGTTACACCGGATATCCTCCTGGATCCTGTACATCACTTCGTCTCCGTCATACCTGGCTACGTAGCTACGGTCTCATCTAGAATGAGCATGCAAGAGCGCTGGAAGCTGCCCCCCTCCGATGCGCGGCATCCGGAGGGCTGAGACGATGATGATACGAGGAGCAGCGTCATATATGGACCTATGTCCTTGGTCAATCATGTATGCAATCAAGGCAATCCAAAGGAATTTCCAGGCTCTTTCAGCTTTCACAAAGCGGAGACGGAGCAGCGAAGCCATAGGCAAGGCGGCGGCATGGAGCAAAAGATTGAATGGATGGTGCATATGGTGGATGTGGACTTTGATCCTGATACCAGAGAGATCCGATACTCGTATGGTCCAAAACCTGGCCTGATGTGTCCTTGCGATTGTAGGCATTGGTGAGCAGCATATTACGGGATTTAACGCGATATGTTCTGATACAAATATATACACAGCCGAAAGACTTCTGCATCGTAGCTTTCACCTCCTTCCCTTTCGTCTACGCTGTATCGAAAGCGCCTGGCCTTCCTGACTTCCCACCGACTTGCAAGTCTGTGACCTTTGTTTGCAGTACCCTATAGTGGACGTTGTGCTTACAGTCGACGTTTTCATCGATGTCTACTTGCAAAATATGATACTCCTTCGTCGTGACGCCCGTTCCTGTCTGCCTACCTCATGGGAAAGGTAAGATGCCCACAGGGAAATCAGGATTGAGTTCAAGTCACATAGTCGTCGGACCCTAACAGAATGATCTGTACCTTGAAGACTCGCACGCCAAGCGCTCCGAGGGCGCAAATAAAGACCAATCGTGCCGGAAGATCAGGCGCGATCGAGGGCTATATCCAAGGCAATCGCGATGCACCGATATCGGTTGCTGTAGTGTATTCATACTCTGTATAACGCTGTACGATTGTGCGCAGGTGCGATGCAATCATGGGGAGTAGCCAGGCTCTGCTGCTACAACTTGCGCTGACTACATCGCCGTAAAGACGCATCAAGCCCATGGGCATTTAAGTAATATAATTCAGCTCGTTGTGATCGGTAAAAGTTATGCGACTCTGCGTGCGTCCACAGAGCAACCGACGCATCAAAAAGAAAAGAAACTGCGAGGCAATTGCTCCCAAGCTTGTTGCCGCCTGGAACTCGGAGGTCGGAAGTCGGGCAACGGGCTCCAGGAAGGGTCACATGCTGCAATGTGAGAACGAGGCCTGGAAGTCGACTAGGGTCATGCAGGTGGATGAGTGGACCGCGAGATTGATCTAGTCTCCGTCCTGAGCTGCCATTATAGCGATCCGGCCTCCAGGCAGTCTTCGGGCTGGAAGAGAGTCGCATCCCGTGCTCATCTCTCGTAAGAGCAGCGGGAGACGGACGAGGGGCACTGCTGCGTAGCACAAGCTTGCAGAGCTCGTTCTTGGTAGGCCACGCGCTTGTCGCTCTCGACCACCCGTTTTTCTGAGCCGCATAATCCAACCCGGTTCGCAAGGTCACAATGCTCGACATGATGGATGTGGGCCATAATCAGAACGACTCCAACAACCTCACATCGCACGTAGTAGAGCTCGCGACATCCGGAAGAAAGGTTCATTACCTCAAGGCCACTTTCGGACAGGGAAGCGTCGTGCCTGTGATCGCCCTGCACGGGCTCGGCGGGTATGTTTCTTCACTCCGTCAAAGAGGCCATCGCCATTCCAGCACGATGCGCAAGATGCTAAGCTGACTGTCTTGATGCCTCTGCGCTCGCGGCTGCCATACGTGGTTTTCCGGAATGACAGGTCATCCGCATACTGGCTTTCTTCTATCAAAGCTGCAGCATTGGAGCATAGCCGAACTGTACTTGCACTCGACTGGGACGGCCATGGCCAAACTGCCTTCTCCGGACGGGATGATCTCTCGATGGAAGACTTGGTTTCCGATCTCCTGGACTTCTTGCAGACTTTGGGCATCCAGAAAGTCATCCTGCTGGCGCATTCCATGTCAGCCGTGGGTGCCATCGCGTGCTGGTCGCTGAGTAGGGCCTTAGCTGAATTTTCCGTAAGCAGATGGTTTCGACCATTTTTGCGGAGCGCTTTCCGGAGCGCGTAATGCTGCTCATATTGCTCAATCCTGTTCGCAATTTGTCTAGAGCGGTCAGAGATGGATTGCTGCAACGAGTGGCTCTTGCCAAGAAGGGGACAGAGGGAATGGCGACCATAGCCGAGGCCATAGCAACATCCGCGGTCTCAGTATATACAGGTTCCAGCAACCCAGCAGCCGTGCAAAGAATACGAAAAATGGTGCGCAATACTGGAGCTCGAGGATACGCAGCTGCCGCTATAGCATTGCAACAGTCTCAAACCCTGGACGTAAGCACTGTAACATGTGACACCGTTCTGATAGGCGGGCAGGAAGATTACCTTGCTAGCAGCGACCTGGTTCGGGCTTGGGCGGCAGAGCTGCCACCAGAAAGCACGGGTGTGCATATCTTGGAGGATGTGGGTCACTGGGCGGCTGTTGAAGCGCCCGCGCGCGTTGGCAAGCTTCTTCGCACGGCTCTGGATCACCGGTGAGAATCTGACGTTCAGCCTTATCGGGTGGAAGATGGTTGCTGACAACGTCCAAGTCCGTTCTTCCTGATGGTCGCCGCTTTCCGCAGTCCTCAGATCTTCACGCTATCCTTCTGTCCCCTCACGTCTGAGACCGCTCTGCTGGCCGTCAATGATGCTGAATGTGGTCATTCTTGGCTAGATCTTTCTGACAATAAAACCACGCTTTATGCCACAGACTGGTCGACACCTCCCTCTATATCCTCTTTCTGCATCATCCCTCCATCCTCGGCGACGCCATTTCCAACCATCGCTCAACGATCTCAAGCCCCTAGTGAACACTTATCCGGCTACGTTTGTAGCAATGACAAAGCGGTGTACTCTGCTTGTGGTCCGCAGGTGGATGTCTTCCTTCTTGATCGCAAGTTGCAGTCTCTGCAATCACGCGAGGCTGCACAGAGTTTGTCGCTTGTCGGGAAATCCGGAGTCCGTGCTTGTAATGGCGAGGGTGATTTTGGAGGCTTAAGGCATGGGGGCCATGTGAGCATGTTCTGCTGCTAGCAAAGGCATAGATCACTGACGGCCTGTGCAATCACGCAGAGTGCCGACCTCTCGCCAGATGGCACCAGATTATACGTGGCAGACATGTATGCTACTCCAAGCCTGTTCGAGTGATGCGGGCGCTGAAGCTCATAATTATGCGCAGTGGACGCAACTGTATATGGCTATACGAGGTTGACCCTGAATCAGGTCTACTCACCCTCTTATCTCAAAACATAGCCAAACGGCTAAATGATGGACCGCGACATGTTTGGCCCCATCCAAATGGTCGGATTGTATATTCCCTGCAAGAGCATTCATCTGTAGGTGTTTGCCGCAGAACAGCTTGCCACTTGATCTCATTCCGCGATTGGCAGTATGTTGATGTGCTGGCGCTATCTGAGGATGGAAAAATCTTGGAATGGATGCAAGGTGTCAATATTCTCCCGGAAGGAACACCCTGTGATAAATTCTGGGCGGATGGTATGGTGCGCCCCAGCTGCCGTGGCCTATCCTGACTGACCGACCTGGACTTGCCACCTATTGATAACATAGAGGTCCGGCTTTCGCCAAATTGCGATACACTCTTCGCATCAACTAGAGGTCTGCAAGCGGACACAAAAGGCTACGTGGCAGCATGGCCTCTTCTCCCATCGGGCCATCTATCCTCTGTCACCTACGAACATGCTCATCGCTTCCAAACGCTTACCTCAGGCGGCTGGGCAAACGCGATTGCTATATGTCCAGACTACGGCCCACACGGAGAAACGTTCTTGACATTGACAGACAGCGAGGAAGGCTTCGTGCAGATCTTGTCTCATGATAGAGTGTCAGGTTTCAGAGTGCTAAGCCATACGCCGCTTAGCATATCTGCGTTACGAATCCAAGCCAGCGTGGCCGTGTGGCTATAGAATCTGTTCCATCGTTGTAGATCAAGGCAGAACCGGCAGAAGCGCTTCTTAGTGTGCGAGCGAGACTCTTGCTACGCTGCTACTTTGCTTGTCCTTCGCCCATTGACATAAGCAATTTACCCACCCTGACATGCTGCAACTCGCCAGCAATCCAGCCCGCCATCCTGGACAGTCACCTTAGGTAATCGACTGTGAGGGTCGAGTAGCTAGAGATGCAGAAGTGCATGACACGCAGCACGGGTCGCGAGGGGTCAACGAAGTGGCTCGATGTACAGTGGCCACACGCAAGAGTGTGGAAGGTTGAGCCGAGAACCTCACATTGGATACTGAGCGCTTGTAACGTCAGGTCAGTTGATAGCGTCAAATCTGGCCGTTCTTGCAGACAGCGGCAGCTTTGATTACAACAATGATGTACACACAAGCTTCCCAAAGACAATGTCGTGCCCTGTTGCCTTCCTCTACTACCGCCTACTCGTGTTGCAGTCACTGCTGCTTCTTCTCCTTCTTGAGATAGAGGCTAGACAAATCGAAGATTGGAAGATTGATGTGAGAGCCAACGGAAGCCATTGTGAGATGGATTGTCAGCCATATGGCAGCCTGGATCGGTCGATGCAAACTTTCAGTACTTGCGATACTCTCGCTAATAAGAGAGAAAGGGGGAAAACTAAACGCACCAACGATGAGACAATGCCGAAACCTCCGCCAACATGCTGCTCGATATTGGACCTAGCTAGATTTCCGCTGCCGATATGGTATTGACTGGCCGAAACGAGACCAAAGAAGAACGTGAGACCGAGGAGAAGGATGACATTGAGGACGTTCGTTCGGCAAGCCGCTATTGTGAAAATACCGGACATGATGCAGAAGGGCTGAAAACCAGTACTTTGTGTCAGCCGAAGACATCGAGATACGTCAGAGCATGCATGGCTCAGCCTTACAATCAAGAGGATCGAAATGGCCCGTACAAAAGGAGCGGCTTGTACAGCCGCGCCAATCGCTGCGATGCCAGTGTCCTGACCATTGCTCAGAAGTCCTCCGACAGTTGCGTAGATGTCGCTCAGTGGGTTGTACAAATACCACAGTAAACCAGAAAAGCCACCTGTTACAGACGAGCACCGCGCGGGATGAAAGTGAGGAGAAAGCGTTGTAAAAGCCTGCTTAGCAACCTCCGAGCGAGTTCTGGGTAGCAAGTTACCGTATGTGAAGAAGAGATAGCAAGGAAAGGTCAAGCCTTGTACCCAGGAGAAGATGGCTGCACTGATGAGCAGGACCTGCTCGTGCGGCATTTCAGTCAGTATTTAGTACAGCTTTCTGAAGTCGGAAGTATTGCCTACAAATCCTACAAAGATGAAGCCAGGAGCGAGCACAAACAGCGAAGCGGCATTGGTGCCTCCCAGCTCGCACATCGCCAGACTCCAGGGCAGAATGACTAAGACCAGAGCAATGGTGCCGATGCCAACTGGATTGGCGAAGGTTCCTGTGACTGGCGCAGGCGGTCGAGCATCCTTAGGAGTGAGGAAGAGGCTCTCGTATTCCTTGGCGGAAAGGGTAATCATGGTCGTGGTTGGTTTTCCTCCTTCCAGGTCATCGCGCACATGGTCCGCAGGACTGTGAGACATTCTGACTGATTCGTCAATAGAGATGGAGACTGGATTCAGACAGGAAAGCTGCGATGGACAACTTCGTGCTCAAGGCTATATCGCCCGGTATACGCCACCGCAACCTCCCTCCCGGCACCCGCATGGCTCCGCCTTCCGACCTCCGCAACTGCCCCACTGGCCCATGTACCGACTAGCTCGGCAGGCTGTTTCAAGGCAAGTGTGGAAGATCCGGAGAGCCCAGGCCAGCCGTCCTTGAATGTACTACGCGCGGACTGCTATATCGGAATTTTTGCAAAGTGCAGCTCATCCGTCTGATCTCACAGCGAGCTTGGGTGCCTGAATCAATCTGTCTTGAACCTCTAGAAGCCAGTCTGAATATGTTTTTTGACTGCTGTAGACAATCTCAGGATTGCGGAAACATGCACCAAGAGCCGGATACAGCGGATGGCGCATGCGCTGCAGAAGAGGACTTCTCGCAGAGAGTCCCGTCGCTAGAGCTGCCTCGCGTAGCCGGTCTCTTCAGGCCAGCTTCTTGCCCCTGGCACATGACCTTGAGCGGAACTCGGGATGCGGGAGTCGGAGGATAGGTTGTCTCCGCAACGAAGGGCATTCTTCGCAATACCATGGGAAGCATGCGATAGCGGAATCAGCCGCTTGATGGCCGAGGAAACACGCTGCGGTACCATCTAGTTGGACCTCCAGCTAATCCTGACCGTCCTGCCTCATCCAACCGTTGTCTTGCGAAATACACGCGTTCACGATGTCCAGCGAGACCACCGGCACTCTCTCGTACACTCCAGAGTGGAACGATCTTGTCAAGAACGTCTTTGGCGGAAACGCTCCTCTGTTCCTCGGAACTGGAGAGCAACTGAAAGGAGCTGCCGATGGCTTCACTGCAGCCTTTATCACGCCGCTACTGTCGAAGTTCAGCGAGACTGTCGACACAAGCGAAGGTCACTACAAAGCTGGTGACGGAAGCTCGCAACGATGGCGCAAATATCAGCCTCGTCGGAACCTCTACAAGGACGCGGTCGTGGTTTTCTTTCATGGAGGAGGTGAGATGAATCGCGGTCGTCAGTAGCCACCATTCTACATTACATGCTGAAAAGTCTGGTACTGTGATACTCTTGGCCTGGAACAGGTTAATGTTTGCGGCAAGTTAATTAGGAGCGAGCTGCGCCCTGCGTGAATTTCAGGAAGACCGAAGTAGCTGAGTCTGCGGGCTATGCAGGCTCCGTTGACCTGGATGCATACGATGCCTCGACCATCGCTGAAGCCGGCGTTACGTGGTAAGCTTCTTCTCCCTTGTTGTTACAGTGAAGAGCACGAAACGCTTAGGCCAGTTTTTGCCGCCTCTTCCGCTGGTGATTGCATGCATTCGTAGCATAAGTTTCGACTATCGGCTAGCACCTGTGAATGACCATACACACGAACTGTATCTGCCCGTCTGATCGCTCAACGATACTCAAGGAACACGCTTTTCCCGCTGCACACGCTGACGCGTGGGCCGCTTATCAATGGGTACGTCTTCTACGTTGGTTGGGATTTGGTCGAGATCAGGACTGACCTTCTCGAGTCGTCTCGCAGGCTAAGTCGGAGTACAAGGATTGCAGGATCGTACTAGCTGGCTCCTCCGCCGGGGCAACACTCGCAGCTTCCGTAGCAGCCCAAGCTCGTGATGCGAAAGACGCGCAGGTCATAGGTCAACTCTTGATGTGCCCTCCTTTGGCGCCGCCCGGAAAGCTTCCTGGAGTCGGCCTGTCGTGAGTCCAACTCTGCCACCATAACACCCCAAGATCATGGCATGCTTACTTTATATTGCGTTGCGCAGCGCCTCCTATAAGCGAGCCGAAGACGCCCACATCGTGAATCGAGCCTGCATGGAGTATTTCAACAAGCTCTACAATTTCATCTACCGATCTCTTGTCCATGGTAACCCTAGCTGACTACGGTCTGGGCCGTCTAGTCCGCAAGGTTTGGAGAACTCTCGCTTGTTCCCCCTTCTGGCCAAAAGTTTCGCAGGTCTACCCAAGACAGCCCTGCTGGCACCGGAGCATGACCCGAATATCGACGAGAACGGAGCATACGCTGCCGAGTTGCAGAAGGAAGCTATTGGGTCCGCTTTCACGTGGATTACGGCCTCCCTCACGCACACTGGTAAGCATGAAATTGCTTCTCCCAGGCTTTGCTTGTCCCACAGCTTACACAGCTGTTCCTTCAGGCTTGCCAACTTCGCCGGCCAGGCAGGTCAGGCCCACGCAAAACGGGTGGGCGAGCAGACAGAATGGTTGTTGGGCGCCTAGGTGCGAGGCTGTGCATCGCTTTAGCACTTCCATACATGCCGCCAGCACGAACTCTTGTACAAATTTACACAATGTACCTATCTACCTATCTATCTACTGAATCAAACGACTTTCAATGCACATCTTCACTTGCACGAGTGCGGCCAGTTTATCTTCTGCGCTGTCCTGCATTGTTCACCACGGGCCATCAAGGCCGGCTTCCCTTCCTCTTAATCCAAAGGCAATTAGCGCTCAGACCCTCTGTGCACTGTGACGAGTATGTTCTAATACCTCTCCTGATGGGCTGTCCCAATGCTCTCACTGCTCGTAGCGGTCCTGACTTCCCGCCTGCACGGCCATAGGCATGTCTATCTCGACAATCCCGGATGGTATTCAGAAGTTCATCGCATCCTTCTATTCTGCGAGTGATGTCGGACCGACTGGTCACCACAAATGCCTCCTTCACTTTCTTCCCTCAGCATCCTCATAATGGGTCCGACTCGGTACGATAGCCACGAAGGGATTCGACGTTTCCGCGAGACGGCATGGGACAAGGTTGCTACGCGCAAGCACGTACGGTGCATCATGATGCAGGCCCATAAGTCATGCTTCATGGGACTGTCGACTTTGGCTCCAAAGACGGCAGTCAGAAGAAAGGCGTCCAATGGGCCGCAAGAATGGTTTAGCAAGGTGGCAAGAAGGGACCATACAGACTTCTCTACTACCAGGTCTATGTTGTCCGTTACACAGCTGGCCTGAACTGTCTCGAAAATGTTAACGAATTATCCCCACCCAGCGATAAGCCTGCATGTGCGCCTCAAGGCATGATAGCATGCCACTGGCATGCCATGGTGCGGTGTATACTGTGAGTGTGTTCCAGTCTGTACTCTCAGAGATCTGCTATGGGCGAGTCGCTACAGTAGGCAAGAAAGGAACGGTCATGATCACGGTATGCCAGACTCCACTAATATAAAAGGTTCGCCATACGTCTCCAGTGCCTCTTCTGTAATACAGCTAGCATTGCAAGGAACCCGAGTTTGTCTGCAGCCTGACTACTGACCAGATACCTCAACCGAGGAGCCCAACAACGGCCCAGTGATTTCGACTTCGTTCTTTTCTGCTGCTTTAGCCAGGTAAAAGTTCTGCTCCAGCTCATAGACCACCTTGTCCTGTAGCTCGCTCTCAACAGCCCGGTAGTCCTTGCTGACTGGCTTGAAGTCGATTACGAGCTTGTCCTTGACGGCAAAAACACTGTCGTCGGTCAAATCTGGTTATGTATAGAACCGGTAACGCGAGATCATCAGTCACAACACTCGGGTAATGAAAACACGAAGCTGACTCACACTTGCTGTCCTTGTCAAATAGCTGAGTTACCAGGGTCTTGTGGCCTTCTGCCTCAATCCAGAACTGCCGGTGCGTCAAGCACACGTCAGCAATGGCTTCTGTGGAAGGTGTCGCGCATTGGTCTTACGTGTAGATGCGCTGGTCGGAATGGGTGACGGTCCATGAGGTTGAGGAGATGGCCAGCTTGGTCTTAATGAGTAATGGAGGGGTATCAGCTGAGGACAAGAGCAAAACAGGGAGTAACGTGAGCTACTCACGGTCGAACGGAATAGGATAAGGAGTTGGGCGCAGGCAAACTGTGGCATAATTGCCCTGTGAGTCTGTGGTGAAGCGGCCTCGACAATGATAGTCTGGCTTCTCTGGGGACTGAGCGTCGTAACGACCATCCGGAGCGTCGTGCCAGACGTCTACGAGAGCGTTCTGCAGCGGTTTACCGTCAAAGCCGTAGACAGTGCCGAAAAGGTGACAGTAGGGCGCATCTTCCGGGACTCGTAGGATAGTGGTTCCGTTGGGCTGCACAGGCACTCCGCTTCGGTAGAAGGGTCCTAGGATGGCTGAATAGGTGGGATCGCTGAGATTTGCAGGCGTTCCAGCATCTTTGGTCTGTCCAGCGGCGCGTTGAGCTCTGGTCTGGTCCAGAGTATCTGGCGCGTAGAGTAAATTTAGCTTGTTATGGAGACGGGGGCGGTGGCCTCCCCGAGTTTTCCTTACCGACAAGTGATTCGATGCCGAAGATGTCTGTGACGAGCACTACCTCGTTACGCTGCTCATTGGAGACCTTGCCTGCCTGGACCATCAGGTTGCAAGCTGACATCCACTCCTCGACGGATACGTCCGCCTCGATAAGAAATTCATGAATCTTCCGAATCATGATTGGAAATGCCTGCAGACAGTTTTCGTGTAAGGAGGTCTTCTTTGGTAAGCTAGAGCCCCCGCCTGTGGGAGCGGGCTCGCAACGTACCTGCTTAACACGCGGGCTGGCTTTGGCACCGATGGCATTGATTCTGGAAACTACCAATTAGAGGCTTGGAATTATAGTAAACATAGCCCAAGCATCCGCTCACACTGTTTCGGTGTAAGTGCTGAAGTCAAATGGGGTGCCCATGTCAGTAAGTGCGAGGAGGAGGCAGGGAAGAGGTTGTCGGCTATGATTGATGGATGTGAGAGGTTGCGTAGGCTGGCGAGTAGTGAAGCGAGAAGCGCACGGAGTCAAGATGTCTATACGCAGAAGCTTTCGCGCCTATATGTTAGCACAATGTGGCAATGGTGCAGTTTATTTATCCGCTCAGGAGGCTCGTCGAGCTGTCTCTTCCCCGCCCCCTTTCCTTCCGACCTCCGACCTCCGCACCCGTTCCGATCGCCCTGAGAGGGTTGATTGACAGCTGGTGGAGACAGGCAGGGGACCACGGGACCCCGGAGCTATCCGACATCGATGCGGACGAGCTGACAGCTGGCCCTCTGACTCTGGTGAATTTGCAAGCAGACCACCGCTCCTTGACATTTCGAAGGCCTCAACTACCAGGCGCAAGAAAAATAGCAAACATGGCACAACAGAACGGACATACCGGGCATGAATGCGATGTGCTCATCGTCGTACGTTGCTCATTCCCGCTCGACGCCTATGCTGTGTTCTCGTTGCTCAGAGATGAGATGGACCAGGCTGACATCCTTTTTGCTATGATGGACAGGGTGCAGGTCCTGCTGGATTGATGGCCGCACGATGGTTGGCAGAGTTCAAACGAGAATATCCAGATCTCAAGATCAAATGCATAGATAAGCGAAGCACAAAGTGTGCAACCATTCGCCTTGCCAAATCTGGGATGGCACATGTCGACTGAACAACCCTTGTCCATAGGATTTTTACTGGCCAGGCAGACGGTCTGCAGGTATGTTACCGTCCGCCACACTCTGTAGCTCGGGTGTGCTCACTTGAATGGGTTGGCTTAGTGCCGGACACTCGAAGTCTTCAAGACTTTCGGGCTGGTGGACTCGATACTCAGGCGAGTCTCAGCCTAACACTGCAAAGCTGCAGCATTCTGACACGAAACTGTAGTGAGGCCAACGAAATGGTTACAATCGCGCTCTGGAACCCAGACGAGAATGGAAAGTTGAGGAGAACTGACCGGATCCCCGAGTACGACCTCGCTGGCTGCACAGTCTAATAAACTTATTGACGCCAGTGCCCTGTTCTAGCACTCTGCCTGGCATCTCCCGCTACCATCAGGTTGTCCTCCATCAAGGCATGATTGAGAGGCGTTTTCTAGACTCCATTGCCGAAGTCTCTGATGGCGGCATCAAGGTTGAGAGGGGCATCCTTCCGGAAGCTCTGGAGATTGACAGTAGCAAGGTCGACGATGTCAACGCATATCCCGTAACGGTCAAGCTCCGGTACCTATCGGAAGAAGAGGCCACCCCTAATCAATTCGGACACAAGGCTACAAATGGACTGTATAGATCATCTCTGACTACAGCTGAGGAAGAGGATGCGATGTACGCCCTACCGCCTGGGGTGAGTTTTGCCATACAGCCATGCTCGCGCGGACAAACATGACTGAGAGCGTCTTATGATTGTCAGAAAGAGGCCGGGCAGACCGAGACATGGCGATGCAAGTACGTGATTGGATGCGACGGAGGGCACAGCTGGGTCCGACGTACCCTAGGCTTCCAGATGGTCGGAGAGCAAACTGGTACGGGGATGACTGTCAATCATCTGCATACGACGCTGAGTACCGCTATGCCTGCCAGACTATATTTGGGGAGTTGTCGATGGGTGAATTTGGGCAGCTCTCCTGACTGTGCCACAACATAAAGAAAGCTGACGCATCCAACAGAATCCCACATTCCAATTTCCCAGACATCAGAAGCAGATGCGCCATCCACTCTGCCGATTCAGGAAGTGTTATGATCATTCCGAGGGAAAATGGTCTCGTCCGCCTTTACATCCAGCTCCAAGAACGCGCCACTGCGGGAGGTCGAGTGTGCGTTCTCAGGCCTTCCGTCTTCTTACCAGACTCCGGCTGACATGTGGCGAAATGCTAAAGTGATAGGAGTGCTTTCACTCCGGAGAAAATCATCGCAAGCGCGAAGAAAATCATGGCGCCCTACACGCTCGAAGTTCCGGAGATTGATTGGTACGTGTATATGTATACCTTCTACATTTGAGCCTGTCAAGCTAATGTCATGCTGCCATCAAGGTTTACTGCCTATCATGCGAGTTTTGCGTCTTGAATAGAGCTGAAAGCTGGGAGCAGCCGACTTACCGGGTGTCCTTTACAGATTGGCCAACGAGTCACGGATCGCTTCGAGCAGGACTGCAGGATCTTTATTGCGGTAGGTGTTTCTTCCATAGCGACAAGCGAAGAGTCAGACCTGAAAGGTTTGTGTCGCTGGCAGGGAGACGCTTGCCATACTCACAGTCCTAAAGCTGGTCAAGGAATGGTGCGTAATCTACCGACTACGCCGCTGCCACCGCTGAATTCCAATCTTTGTGCTGGACTTGCAGAACACATCAATGATGGATACCTACAACCTGGTATGCTTACATGCTTCTTCTTCAACCAGCTCATCGTACAATCGCTTACTCTGTGTTCGTACAGTGCTGGAAATTGGGCCATGTCCTGACTGGCAGAGCCAACCGTTCTGTTCTCGCTACTTATTCTTCGGAGCGTCAGCCATTCGCTCAAGCCCTCATTGATTTCGATCATAAATTCTCCCGCCTGTTCTCTGGCAAGCCGGCGAAGGATATGGCTGACGAGATGGGCGTCAGTATGGATGTCTTTAAAGATGGTCGGTCCTCTCTTGATGGCGCTCTCCTTGTCATCGTGCTGAAGGTCCTTCTTTGGGCACTGTAGCTTTCATCAAGGGCAACAAGTTCGCAAGGTAAGCAGGCATTGGACCATTACTTACCTTCAGATCGGGGCCTGACGCGATTCAATCCTACAGCGGGACCGCCATCGACTACGAGCCTTCGGTCATTGTTGCCAAGGAGGGCAAGGCCGCCAGCAAGCAAGAGCTAGCCTCGTTGGCTTTGGTAGGGACCCGTCTGGATTCGTTCCAAATAGTCAGACACTCAGAAGGCCTGCCCATCCAGTACGTCTAGATCGATCTACTCTTGGAGCGAGGGTTCACGCTGATGCTACGGATTTGCAGTCTTTGCGATCTCCTAGTTTCCAACGGAGCCTTCCGCATTCTCCTGTTTGCAGGAAAGGCAAACAACCCGCAGCAGATGGCTCGTATTAACAAATTCGCTGCCTGTACGCGCATGCCTTCGCACAAGAAGCCTGTACCAGATACGCTGATTCCCTTTTTGTCGTCTCAGATCTTGATAGCGCGAGTTCTGTCGTCTCCAAGTATACTCCAGCAAACAAACCTAGAGATTCTCTCATCGAGGTCCTGACGAGTACGTACAATTTGACGAAAGCTTCAGCATAGCAGGCTTACCCATAATGAATGAACACCTCTGCTACTCCAGTACATGCCAATACGAGAGAGGAGATCGAGATGCATGATTTCCCTGCACCAGCGTTAGTCTACGGTGACATCGTGAGCATTGTGAAGAAACTGACGAGCGGTACAACGCGTGTCTGCAGATTGTTCCCCAAGTACGATTACAACAAGATATATGCAGATTGCGAGCCTTTCCACGGTGAGGTTTGATCAGTAGATACCGGTCTCCTAGCAACGTCTGATAGAGGTCGCAGGTGGACACGGCAAGGCTTACGAAGGTTATGGCATTTCGGAAGAGCGCGGTGCAGTCTTGGTCATCCGTCCGGATGGATGTGAGCGCTCCTCGCTACAGCCACAATGCAATCTAGCTCACACATGCCTTGCAGACATAGCGCTCATCTGTGATCTCGAAGATACTGACAAGCTAGATGCGTACTTCGGTGCCTTCTTGTTGGCACCCAAGCAACCCCTCGGAGAGCAAAGGGAGGAGGACTGGACGATCAAGGCTATCTCGAGCAAAGCTTCGCAGCAAAGAAACGGAGTGCATGCTGAGAGCGCTCCCGCCAACGGAGCTGCCGTCTTGTGAATGGCAGCTGTCTGTGCAGGTTGTCCTTGAGATTCTCATCGTATTAGCGCCTTTCTTGGATAGGTGAACTCGTCACTGTACTACTGTAAGCTGCCTCCGTGTGTTTGATGTTCAGAACATATCGCCGTCCAGACATCTCTCGCGTCGCAGAACCTCGCACGATTCGCCCGCTACATGTATGTTGTCCTTGCATTGCTCCCAGCAGCTTTACTGACTGTACGGCACACTGACCAGGCGAACAGTCAGAAATCGCCCTGATAAGCCAGACCTTGAGACGCGGCGAACTCTTGCATCATTGCGGTCAGGCTCTTTCGAGCGACCTTCCAACCTTGCGGCCCTTTGTTTTGGGCCTTTCATGCAGTATTAGAGTACCTGAGATCGCTAGTGGCCTCGCGGTACAGTCCTGCTGAACGCTCGCCCCAATGGCAATTCCGTATGCCTGACCTAGCCCGTAATACGCATAGTTATACCGCATTCCGATCTTTCCGGACTGCATGTCCACCTGGTCTAATCGTAGCAGACCACGCGCCACATTACCGACCGCGCTGCCATCGGGCAACAGTGCCTCCAGAGGATTCTTATCAATGGGCTCTTTTGGCAGCCAAAACAGCTTTGTTGGACAACTGCTTGTTGACAATCTTTAGAAAAGACAGCAGTAGTCCATCTGGCGATTTAACAGCCACGGCAAGATCTGATCCACACCCGTCTTTGCGATCTCCGGAGCTGACAGCATCCACAAAGACATAGTCACTAGAGAGTGTTAAAGATGCTTCTGAGACTGTGGCGCTTGTCATGATGCTGTCATGCTGCAGACAGATCTGCCGAGATCGATCAGCCTACATTTGTCATCTCGATGCCAGTTGCACCTTGAAATTCGTCTCTCCCATATCTATACAGAGGTGAGGTGCATGGTGGATGCCCAAGACGCCAGCCTTCTGAAGCCCCAGACAGAATGCCAAATAGACTTTGGCTGCATTATGTGCCCAAGTCTGTCGAGCGTACCAGCTGGATTTGGGATCATCACGGTTGCCACATTCGCTAAGAGTAGTAGACATCCGAGCTAGTCGAACAAGCCACATCAGCTATACGTCTATTGCAGGTGGACTTGCGTACCTGAGTAAACAGAGCCCTCGCCCCGCCAAAGAGGTTGCGCGACACAGGCATTGTCTTTGTCGCTGAAGCCACTTCTTCTCTTTCTCCAAGCAGCGGAGAAGCTTCGTCAGACCGGGTATCGGCGCTAGTCGATGGATTCCGGAGGGTCGCAGGAGTCATCGGAGAGTCTCGATTAGCACGATGGGCAGACCTTGCGATAAGAAGAAGGCCGAGATGCGAACCGGCATGTCTAGCATTCAGCCAGATCACCTATGCTTATTAGGCTTTTGTCGGGGTTCAGACGAATACACTGCTCAATGAGGGGGACGAGATGCGTTGATTGCAGCTGTCCTGCCTCTCAAGAATCAATGATGTGTTTCTTCTTCTCTCAAGCATGGACCAGTCGTATACCATCCCGTTCCCAACAACGCCGCAGATTCACATGCATTCAAGCAGAACAGATCTAGGGCCTATCTAACTTGTAATATCACGAAGTGCGTTCTTTTGGCTCTCACAGGAACGCGGGGTCACTGACTGTTCGCCGAGTAGCTCTCGAGATCTGGGACAACTCAAGCGCGACTACAAAGACGAGCAGGTTGACACGCGCTTTTATAGCACCCTGCCGTATTCAGTAGTGAAGTACTCAGGATACAGGTACTGGAAGCCGACCTGTGAACTTTACCGAGAACGCACCATGGCTCTGCAGGTAAAGGTACAGGGGCGATATAAGCTGTGCTTAATTACTCATGTGCTCTTTTCTCCTAGATGAAAGTAGACATACTGGAAGCGGATATAGGGAAGCACTTTCACGAAGCAAAGAGATCACTCCGCCGAGACCAGGCAGCGAATGATCTACGTGATGCAACATTGAAGGCTTGGCATGCGGCATGTGACTATGTCGAAGAGAACTTTGACTTCGACAGGAACCACAACAGAAACCTGGCAATGTACGTGATTCTGCCCTCGAATATGCTGCCCAGCTGACCAAGGCTACCGAGCCAGGTTTTTGCACTTCATGCGAGACACAAGTTTTCATCCGAACGATTTGATTGTATTCTTTCACTGTATGCCCAAGATCGACAACTATGTTGGCGGTGAATTTTCTTACCCGGACTGGGTTGTGGGTCCCCAATTGAGCTAGCTGCAAATGTAGCTGAACAGCAATACTTCTCAGGCTTCTGACGCGATCATCTTTGATCATGTCAGCGCACGACGCGAAGTAGACAGTCGCCCTGGGCTCTTCCAAAAGATACAGGACTTCCGCTTGGATTACGAGCGGTATGCGAAGGAAGAACCGACACGTTCGCGCATCGAGGGCTTCTTGCAACTTACTCTGACCGAGAATACCGGCAAAATACGGCAACCCTGGATCATGAGCTTCGAACATCACCTGGCGGATCTGCTTCGCCTGCCTGGTCTCGGCGCTATCGCGAATAGTATACAGACCGGAGAATCGCGAGATCGTACACTGCAGCTTTGGAAGGCCACCCGAAGCACCGTATGTAGGGAAGTAGTGAGCCTCCAAGATCAATGTCAGCTTCTCGGGACAGCATCAGCTTCCAGATCGGCTGAAAGGGCCTGCTCTGGTCCAGGGGTTCGCGAAGTCTGGCATTCAGTCGATCCGAAGGTAAGACTCCCTTTTCCAGGCATTAGGAAGGCTAATCTGCTCTTGTCCTAGATACACTCTCGCCAAAGCCCCATGGCATCCCTCCCGCACGAATCGGAGCTTGTAGCATTCGCTTTCTCGTGCAGGAGATGCAATTCCAAGTATTTGTTCTATCCAGAAATCTTTTCGCACAGCTGTTTCACGTAAGTACTCCACCTCGTCACCCTCGGTGAATGGTCGCTTATGCTGTGATGAGCGTGCAGTAAGCTCGCAGACAGCCCCGACTACAGCGATGAGCTCTGGCGCTCCATTTGGACCGAGAAGACTCGTTCATCACCTCTTGACCTGAAGCATCTGAAGTACGAAGAAGTCACTACTCTCAAGCTGAGGGTCGTTTTAGCAGCAGCACATCGCGAGTCAGAGCTACCTAATGGCTTTCCAGCTTTACAAGGTCTTCACGGAAATTTCCAATGCATGGACTGTTCTGAGCATGATGCGAAGGACGACCGAGATCGATATGATATGCGAACGGGGGAGATCATCCACCTTCCCGCTCCTAGGTTGGACTTGAGCAGGATGTCCTGGAAGCAAGCTGCCATGCACGTTTTGGAGGTCACTACACATGGGCATCGTAAGGGTAAAATACAGGTGCTTTCACACGCGAATTTGCTATACAGTACAGACCGAGGACCTGACAAGGACGATTACGAGGATGGGAACACTGGCACGGCATCTGAAGGGGGAACAAGCGATGAATCCGATGAAGAATGGTGGTAGTCTCGCCGATATATATGTGTACATGCTCTACACTGGTAGAAATGAAACCTCAATCCTTAACGACATCACAGACATCCAGAAGGTACTAGCCTGTCTTTGTATGCTCTTAGTCGCGCAGATGAACAACCCTATAACTGTTCGCTGTGCGAGGACACGCCGCCGCGAGATAGTCCACCTCATAGCCGATCGGCCTACGCGTCTCGTACGAGCGTACTGCGGGAGAACTTGCATGAACGCCAGCATAGCTTGAGATGCCGCATATGGACGATGCGAGTCTGAAGATCGCAGGCTGGCGCTTGTTCGTGCTGACTGTGTTGTAGTTTACTGTGACAGGTGGGATTGAAGATCTGTCACAGCCTTGTCCAAGCCACCAATAAATCGCTTGAAATCGACTGTTGCACCCAGATTTCGATGCGCTTGCCTATCTCATATCTCAGTCATGGTCAAACAGGTAATGGATGTGTAGTCGCCTCACAGATATGGCCTGTATTGAGACAGCTCTCAGAGGTAGGGTATTCCGCTTTCAGCGTCATTGCTTGCGCCAGTCTATTCAGCATGGCAGCGGCCTCCCCTTTCGACAACTGCGACTTATTGATCGACGAAGTAGGATGATCGTTATTCTTGAGGTCGACATACTTGACATTGGCGGAATGAGCCAGCATCTTTTCTTCGTTTACGTAATAATTGGAGGAGCGACCTCAATCAAGTAACGGCCAGGTTGAGGAAGGACTTGAAGAGTGCCTTCAGTAATAATAACCGGAA
Organism: Erythrobasidium yunnanense; assembly: GCA_001600175.1. Lineage (NCBI taxonomy): Eukaryota > Fungi > Basidiomycota > Cystobasidiomycetes > Erythrobasidiales > Erythrobasidiaceae > Erythrobasidium > Erythrobasidium yunnanense. The sequence continues at coordinate 2,007,347 of BCJC01000001.1, forward strand.
ATGCTAGAGATAAAGGCACCTAAAAATAACGACAACGCGGTATTCACAGAGAAGCTGAGATGCAGCCTTCCTCCCTACTGTATACCGACTACGTGACTGCAAGCCACATTGAAAGAAGTAGCACAAGCAAATCTTCGTATACCGAGTGACGTGTGCCCAACTGTCTGATGGCGACTTGCTTGTTATCCGCGCTGAAGCATTACGACGTTTGCAGGTACCCGATGCTGATCGTGAAGTCTGGTCTCCTTCCATCTAGCTGACCTCAAAACTCGCGTGCAACCTCTTCAAGACGTGCTCTGAAGGGTCATTGCGACGCCAGCAAGACTACATACGTTATTGTACGCTTGCTTCGATATTCTTCGTGGTGACAGGAGTAAAGATGGCGAGTAGCGTCGACTGCAGATCAGCAAAATATCAGCTTGCATGGGTTGACTTTTAGTTTCTTACGAACAGGTAGACCGTATGGATCGAATGAAACGCTGCAACTCATGGCACACGGGAAGTGCACACCGCCTCTGCTCGTCAACGCGCCAGCGCCAGAGCCAGCCTGTTCACGCTGAATGTTGACTTCAAGATTGACTTCAAACCTTTCAGACGCTTCCAGGGCAGGGAGCACGCCCTTTGCGTAAGCCTCCCAATACTCCAGGAAGGATTCTGGCGATAGAAGCTAGATACAAGAGTAGGTTCAGTACCATCATGGATCCGATGTGCCGAACGCGGTCTACCTCGTAGATTGCCATCCTCCCGTTGCGGAGTTTTGCCGGACTCAGTCCCGTAAATGTAGAAAGTTTCTGATTACTCTGCATTCACAAGACCTGGTAATCAGTACCACCCTGGTACGGGGATCAACAGCCCTGCGGCCGAAATTGCCCGAGAGAATCTCTTCACTCACTGCTTGGATTTGACCAGTACGTCTGAACAGGCACGCTGGGAGAGGCAGTGCCTCCAAGAAACTTGCCCATGCGTGTATCGCTTGTTTGAACTGCTTTTCAACGAGCACTTGCTGCTCGTCTGTATACACTGCGAGGCGCGAATGCAGCAGGGGCCGGAAGCTCGCTGTTGCTGCAGAAAGACGCTTTTGCAGATGTTGAGGTCTAAGCATCTGAGTGAGCTGTGGCGTTTCTCAGCCATTGAGAGCTAGCACGAAATGACTCACTGGCTTGCGATGTGTTTGGCAACTAGCGCGTAACCATATGTATAATCTAAGTAGAGGTAAGGCTTAGCAAAAATTGTATATATCTGGAAACCAGTTTCGACTTGCTGCTGCAATCGCATTCGAATTCAAAAGGGCAGAGGCAGGGGCGTATCAGTCCGGTAGCCTAGGTAGGGTGTCACAGCGCTTTGGGAAATCCTCACTATGGCTGAATGTCATCCAGTGCATCATTGAATGTTAGGAGAGCGGGTGCAGCTGGACGGATCTCCACTTCGCCGACATCCATACCGTTGTAGCTCTTTCCAAGGACCTGAGCAGCCGTGGCACCATTTCCGCCAGGATTGACAGTAATGGAGGACGTAGAAGAGTGCGATGGTGACGCGGCTTGCGCGAACGGGGCCGCATAATGCTCCCAGCTAACAGCTTGATCGGCTGGTGTACCATCTTGCAGTGAAAGTACGCGAGAGGAGTGTGGCAAGCCACTCAATTGCTGATTGTTGTTTGAGGTAGACGTCGTGTTAGTTGATCCAGCTTGTACACTACGAAATATGTAGTCCATCAGGGGGTCTGTGACGGGATCCTGCCACTCCGTGAATGCGTCGGTTTGCCCGGAGATGCTCTGCTCCAAATCTTGATCCAGCTGTGCGCTGATAGGCAGGGAGTGTCCCAGACTGCTGCAGAATTCTGATGACCGACTGTCGGGCAGATTGGGCGCCAAGAAGCCGGATTGACTGGTAGCTTCGCTTGACGATTCCAGGGCTGCCAATATGGATTCCCAAGAACGAGGAGGAGACAATCGCTCCACCGTCTTCAAAGGAGCGTCCACACCAAGTGAGCCTGATGTGGACTGTTTGGCAGAGACGAGCCGAGGAGCTTGACCTGGACGCGAATATGCATCTAGTATGTCTAGCTGCAAAGCATCCGGAGTGCAGAGATGTCCTATATTACGTTTTACGCTATTGTGATACCCCGATTTGGGATCAAAAGTCAGGTTTGCGCGGTGTGAGTGAGGTGGAGGGGTGAGGGGTGAGGGGTGAGGGGGCCCAGCAGTGGTCCGTTGGTCAGCTTACAGTGCATTGATAGGCTAGCAACGCTGTCCTCACCATCTCTGACATGGTCTGTCATTGTCGCAAGCCGTCCGGCTCTTGCGGCAGAATGCGCATGCCTGAATAAATAAGAAGGTCGGCAAACAGTTCAGCAAGGAGGACCTCGATGGGTAGCTACCGTATTGCATGGTAGCTGATTCCTCACCTCTTTGCATTTGGCTCGCTCTACATCAGTATGTGATGCAGCGTCAGCCACCGTCCAACAGCTATTTGCCGCAACTGACTGCGGGGCAGGTTGTCCAGTAGTCCGGCGACCTCGTCCAGATACTTATATGTCTGTATCTTGTTACTCTTGCTGCTGCTGCTGCTACCTCCGTCGTCGATGTGTGTCTCGTGCATCATGATTAAGGCGATTGTGCTGTCGGGTATTGCGATTCCGGTAGATCGAGAGGTTTTGGGCTCGATGAAAAAGATCTGCAGCCTGCTGTACGACGTGCCGGTCGATTTCAAAATGACCTGCCTTGTTGTGACCGTGCTGGCTGGGATACTGCTTCGTTTGTCGACGGCACTTGATCATGCGGTACAGGGCAAAGAGCCGTGCCGCGTCGAACTGCCAGGTGGGTTGCCGCCCCATCCCCGCTCGGTGGCGACGGGTGGGAAAGATGCGGGGTATTTGCTGAATCGCTAAAGCCAATCAACTTTGGGGCACAATCCACTTCCAGGGCACCGGAGACGATGCTGCACTGACTCACAGCTCATGCTGGCATGATCCTTACACGCAGAAACCCCCTTTTCGCATCTTTTTGTGATGCTCAGCCATGAGGAGATATGATGGCGATTGACAACGGTTTCACTATTTCAAGCGAGCTTAATGCTCAAACATCCACCTCTGCCAATATCTAGCGTCATCCTGCAGCCTCACCATGTTTGCTGCATTAGCAGCACAAGTTTCAAACGGTGCTGGAACTGAGCCGACGAGATGCTCGTATAATACATATATCCCGTGTCAGCTAATCTTACTGACATAGCTCTGAGTTGGGACACCTTTCACAGCCAATTTCTATCAAATTTGAGATCGTGCCAAATCTGCAGGCATCAGGGTAAGTACCCACCTTCACAGGGTCGACGTCGTGCAAGGCTGACTCGGTTCTCCGTTCCAGATGATCTACAGTATCGAGTTGCTTTGAAAGCAAAGGACCGGGCGCAAATTACAACGAAGCCTGGCTGGATATACTGTGAATTTACAAAGTAAAGAACTTGGCCTTTGCCCTGAGGAGGCTCATTGCGAGACTCCTGCACAGCAGGCTGTATCTCTACAGCAGCTGCATAATGCAAGTTTCTTTGTTACGCATCCAGTACGGATCGCCCCATTTCCGCCGTAGGATGCCGAGAAAGCCAGCCTCGACCCCTCCTCATAGTACAGACTGTCACCATGCACCACGGAAACAGCAAGACCCGCCAAAACAACGACATCACCCTCCCCCAAAATCGTCCAAGGAGCATTCTCGTTGCCGGGAGTACACCTGACGATGACAATTAGACGACAATGTCCTCTCGCAGGCTCTCTTTTGGATCCAGAACCACAAGAATGTCAGCAGCTTCCCTCTCTCGCGCTTGCTTCTCCCTTATTGCGCATCTCCTGGCCATCTCCTCTGCTCGCATCTCTATAGCTGCCCTTTCGCCAGTCTATCTGCCTGCTGCTTTCTCATGCGTAGAGTGGATGCAAGGCTGTTCCAAGCTGCTCAACAAGGTCATTCGCCTTCAAGCAGAGCGTGAAAAGCTGCGAGGAAGTAAGTATATCAGGAGTAATAGTGAGGTCATCCGGTGATACATTAACGAGCGTAACAACATATGATTGCGGTACACGACTGAGCACCGAGACTGAAGCGCCTAACGTCAAGAAGTCTGCCCTGATCCCGAACGCTTCGCTCTTCCCGTCTTGCCTCCCTTACCACTCTCTTCGTTTCCCGCAATGCACAATGTCACTAGACACAGAGATTCGATAAGGTGCAGGGGAACTTCTTGATCTCCTGCCTTGTATTTGGCCCTCGAGCGTAGAGTCTTGGCCACCTCGATCATGTCGTTCCTCTTCTCGAGCAGAGCAAATTCTTCCGCAGTCGCTCCCAGCTCATGATGGTATAGAGTAATGTAGGATTGAAGTGGCTGCGCTGGACACAGCCAGCCATACTTGTCGCATACGCTTCGCACGAGTGACAGCCTCGAGATGTGCTGCTCCGTCAAGAGCCGCTGGTAATATGCCGAGAATAAGCGTTGTCGACGGCTGTAGGCTGTTTTGTAGTCCTCAGCAGGAAGAGCGACGAGTAGAGGTTGTATGAGAAGAGGAGCAAATAGAAGCAGAGCGCAAAGCTCCCAAAGTCCGTTCGGCGGATGGGCTGATGATACAGAAGCTTCAGCATGTAACAATATAGCAATATGCCGGAAAAAATGCTTACGCGATAGTTGCTCTACGGCCTTAGTATCAGGAATGCGAGCGTCGAAGATCTTGGCGACTACTCGCGTGGTCTCAGGATGGTCCGCATTGGTAGTTACGCTCCCAAATGCGCTTTCAAGCAGCTTCGTCTTGAGCATCAAGGAAAGGCTTGCGGTAGATAGAAAGTGCCCTCCGATCACGATGGAATCTTGAGGCGTGCACACGGCATGTATGTAAGAAGCTGGCATGACCATGATAGTGCCTGGTACAAGGATAAAGTAGTGATACTCGATGGAAGCATCAGCCGGGAAGTCCCCGCCATGTTTCGAGAAGTGCTTGACGCAGTCTTCAGGCTTATTGCTGGTTGCTCGACCGAGTATCCATATCTTGCAGCCTCCAGAGATAGACAGACAAGTGCCTAGACCATCTCCGTCATGATGCCAACGTGACAGACTTCCCGCAGAACTCATGAGTGCCCATCCTGTCGTTCCAGACAATTTGTCTTGGTCACCAAGAGAGCGCAGCATGTCGGCAGTACTGTGACAAGTCAGTTAGCGACGAGATTCGCAGAGGAGATCGCGGAATCATTTACTGTGCAGCCTGGGTGAAAGGCAGCTTTGCGCGTCCTCGGGCCGAAAGGCCGACTTCCAGGCCATTAAGAGCTCCGTCCACCATGATATCGCGTTGATGAATAGCGTGCTCAACCTCTCCAATAGTATCGTAGAATTTGTGATGGATAGTAGAAATAGGCTCCAACGATTCTTGGTCTGCCTCAGCCGATGACGGTGCTTCATATTCGTAGTCTGAGTATGAAGTGATTAGCGTCAACTTGCATTGCGGGAGATGACAAGCCTACACTGCACGTCAAATGTTCCGTCTTCGCGCTTGGAGATACAGTCCTCTGCAAGACTACCCCAGGTCACTCGAGGAAGATCCGATCCAATGTTGTAGATGAGGGTGGGATGTAGCTTTTCCATGGAAGCACTTTGTACTTCGCCGATAGCAGCATCTTCCCAGCTTGCACCACCAGCATCGTGGCACCAGGACGACGGTGCTGGTCTGGCTCGCTGTAGAATTTCGCTGAGCTCCTTATTAATGTCGGCCTAGACTAGCATCAGCGCTATTAGAGTCCGAAATGCGAACGATATCGCTCACCGTGGGCTGATGCGAGCTCATAAGCGGCATCTCGACCTGGACTCCTCCCATCAGAGTGACTAGACTGGCAGCTAGAGGCGCATCGCCAGTAGCTTGCACAATGATGGAGCCATCTTCGGGGTGAACGAGGATGTTGCGATGCTGACTTCCCAACCAAGCAGACTGATAGCTCGCATGCTCTTCAACCGCCTTCGTCAAGAATCAGCATCGATCAAGACTCTGATGACGGACGAAAGTCTCACATGCTAAATAGCAGGTGTCCCCTCTGCAACATCCCCTGTGGGAAGTGGAGAAGCCGGATGATAGACGTCTGACGACGGTGGAACTCCAGCTTCCGTCGGATGGCTTAGATTATGCTCTTGAAGAGGATCCAGCTGCTGCTTACGGCGCGATGCCTTATCAGATGTCTTCGCGCGTTTCCGAACATTGTTCTCGTCCAAGTTTCTGTGCTTCCGCTTCTTGACGTTTCCGACTAGACATGCAGGGAGTTCCTCTTGTTTAGGACATTCGTAGAGATGGGAGACTTTGTTTCTGTTGATGTTCGGGACCTCCGTAAAGCATTTCTTGCACCGCGCCTCGTAAGGATCGCCTTTGGCCCGCTGAAAGCGTTCAAAGCAGTCATCTACAGCGATTCTATCTTCCCTAGGAGCCCAGTTGGGCGTCTTGTTCCTTCTTCTCGCTGTCGTCGCATGCGGTAGGGTCAGATGCGACTCTTGCAGATCATCAGGAAACGAGATGCGGGAGGATGAAGAAGGAGGTGCAAGAGCAGAAGTGCTAGCTATTTGGCTGAGGAGATCCATTGTAAGAGTGCAATCCTCGTGGTACAGAGAGGGAGAGCCTGCAAGAAACCAATTCACGTGCTCAACTCTGTGCGACATTTGCGCGAATTATGTGCGACTTCTGTATGCATCATGCAGCAATTTGTATGATACGCGCTCCTAAAGCCTGACACGAGAAAGCGTTTGATACGAACTGTCTACTACACGACGCAGAAGCACAAGACTGGATTTTGAGAGACTTGATTCCTCCTGCGACGTAAGCAGGACAAAATCGCAGCATGTAGCGTCGACGCGAGCGAGAGATAGAGATATATGTTTAGTGATGTCAATAACCAGGTCATCATTGGTTCAGATGCTGCTACTACTGATAATACTGACCCTGACCGCCTCGCTGCTTCGACTTTGCCTTCTTACGCATACCTCAAACCGAAACACCAGAATCGCAAGATGAACAGCAAGATACGGGGATATACTATACTACCAAAGAAGGCTATGCAGTCCCCGAAAGGGAGCTCAGTTATTCTTAGAGATTTCATGGGCTCAGATGGTGATAGGCTAAGAAGGACAGATAGAGGGAACCGTAAGTCTCGTATGGCCTTTGCTACAGATATATGAAGAATCGTTGTACTTCTTGGGCGCTCGCATGGATAGGCGCTCGCTCCAGGAGGCTGGATCATGCGCCAGACCCGCCAGCTACATCCGCCAGCATGCGTCAAGCTGAAGCAGGACCTTGATATCTGCATAGAAGAGGTGTCAAGATGTACAGCGAGTACGCATACCGCAAGATTAGCGCCGAAAGGCGGGCTGCTTCGACAAGCACCCATCCAGCGAGATTGAGCGAGATAGGCTGATAGAAGCGGCGTTGTCGAGATAGGAGAAACAGCATACAGTGCAATACACCACCATCATCACCAGCACCAAGTCTCGCTGCCTGTTCCAGCTCAATCCCTCCCGCAGCTCCCGTCTCAGTATAGCTCATCCAAGCATCCTCCACCAACAGCACCATCCACTGCTTCTCCTCTTCTATGGTACCAGCAGATGACTTTCCTCTATCTATGGCTCCCTCCGTCATTCCTCTTTCTCCACCCTGCTTCACTCTCTGCTGGCCGCCGGACTTGGCTAGATACGACTCGGCAGGCAGCAAAAAGTCTATAGCGCTACAGAAACAAGATGGGCAAGGATATCGCAAAAACAGCTTCTACATGCTTGCCGGTCTCCTCCGCCGCTGCACCGACAGCAAGCTCGCTAGTTTCTGGACAACTTCCAGCATTTCCACATTTTCACGACCCCTCTTCACCGCGAACAGCTCGCAAAAGCTTATAAACAACATCAGCAGTCAGGAAGAGCAGGAGAAGGACAGCTGCGAAGGTACATAGCGCGGGACCAGCGACGAAGTACGAGCTGCTCGATAAGCGCCCATCCAGTGAGAACAGGCGAAACGAGCTGGCAAAGGCAGCGCACAAGAGAATCAGCATGTAACGCGAGACACCACCATCATCGCCAATAACGAGCCTTTTCGCCTGTTCCAGCCGGCTCTCTCTCCCGCGGCCCCCATCCTAGCAGTACTCAGTCAAGCATCCTCCTCAGCAGCATCATCCAATCTCCTGTCCTCTTTATGGTGCCGGCACAAGACTTTTATCAGCCTACGTCTCCCTCCTTTATCCTTCCCCTTCGACCCTTCTATCGACCGTCGACTGTGCTTGGCTATGACTTGGTAGCAAAACTCTCTAGCGACATAGATAGAAGGTGGGCAGGGATACAGCATGAACGGATATTCAGTGCATACTGTCCTTCTTCATCGCCTCAACGATGACAAGCTCGCTCTTTCCGGACGATATTCTCGCCCTCCACGCTTAGACAATCTGTCTACACCAAGCTTGTCGCAGATCTCAGAACATCAGTAGACGACATCGGAAAGGGAAAGTCATTTGCGAGAGCCTGCGGCTGATCGACGCAGGAGGACGGGCTATTTGTGTCAAGACCCTGTCTAGTGAGGAGAGGCGTAGTAGGACGGAAGCAGCAGCGTGGCCCAAAGAGGAAGTATAACGCACATTACAAGGCATCACAGTCACCACCAGCATAAGGCCTGGTCACCTTTTCCCTCCCGAAGATCTCGTTCCAGCAGCCTCCATTCGCAGCATTCCTTATTCGAAGCATACTCCGCCGCCTGTCCTCTATCACGGTACTAGCGGCCGACACTCCCGATACCACACCTCATCCGTCTTCTCATGGTTCGCGCTGGTCCACTCTTCATACTTATCGACGCTCGCTGGCTACGGCTAAGCAGGAAGCAAGACCTCGCTAGGGACGCAAACACGACATAAGGCAGGGTTCCCGCATTATCGGCTATTGCGCGCTTTTCGACCATTTGCCGCTGGCTCTTTCTTATCGATGCCTCATTTGGAGGAAGCCAGCGACAATTCCGAATACTTCGAGCTATTGTTCTTCCTATCATGCGAAATCGATGGCCATACGCCGGATTATCACGATCTTGAAATGCTGAAGCTAGACGAAACCGACGATGGTAAATAAGATACAACAGGCTATCAACAGGACTATAATTCCTATTGTCCTCCTCGTATGGTAAGAATTTCGTGCCGCTCTGTTGATGCTGTCTACACAGGTTCAAGCATTCTCTTGGTTCGGCCGAGCTTCAGCACACCCTTTGAGATGGACGGCACAGCTTCACCCAAGCGTTTCGAGGTGAGATCAAGCTTCAAGAAGGCTATATGTATAAGGCGGCACCGGAAACAGCAGCTAGTCAGCCTAAGGCAGCAATACCCATCGGAAAGCACCACCTGTCAAATAGAATGACTCGAAATGGATGCTTGAACTGGTAGATCAGTAGGGCGAGAAGGAGTCAGCGCCTGTGGCACCATCACTATCATGTCCGTTGTCCAGATCCATGTAGCTTGTAGTTATAAACGCAAAAGCCTGATTTGCAAAGAGAATGCCTTTGCAACGATGTCTACTTTGCCGCGTCCTGCTGATGACTGCCGTTTCGCTTTTTCCTACGATCGCCGCTGGAAGCAAGAAGAGCAAAGCCTATACCCAAGATCAAGAAGAAGAGCAAAGCCTATACTCAAGATCAAGAAGAAGAGCAAAGCCTATACCCAAGATCAAGAAGAAGAGCAAAGCCTATACTCAAGGACAAGAAGAAGGGCAAATGCCCAAGCAACAAGCAGTCTGAGCCAGACCAAAGGATATGGCATCCGAGGCACCAGGTGCAACCAAGGAGTGGAACAGACGAGATAACCCTGTAGGAGAATACACTCGTTAGCGGCGTCAGCAGCTGGCCAGGCCATCTGAATCAAGCCACGGGTTGGATAGATTGGGTCGCAGAGAGACATGTAGTATAGTATTAGAATCTCTGGCTGAAGGGGATACTCTTATAACATGTACTTCCTCGCCATTCGCGCTTCTAAAGCTTCGCGTCTCGATGTTTTGCCCGAAGTGGGATGCTCATGTATCGACTGTGACAAGGAAGCGTATCTCTTCCTTCGCAGGAGCATCATCTGCGACTGTGTCTGATTGCAACGTACCCAGACTGTCCCCCTTCCGACTGCTTTTCCTGGCCATGTCAAAATAGCACGCTTCGGCATGATGTTCTCAACTGCGCTTGCTCTCTCCACCGCCCGCAAGACATGGCGTTTCGCTGACTTCTCGAGTAGAATGTACACATCACGCACCAAGCACGCCATGCATCGACACCCAGTCTTCCTCGTCCACTCGTCTTCCTGGATCTCCGACTTGGCCGCAAGAAAGAAATCGGGATACTGCGAGAGCCGGCGTCGCCATAGCAAGGAAGTTGGTACTAGATGGTAGTCTACAAGATCAGAAAGACATGATATGGAAATGCCTTCGTCGGCTGCTCGCGGTAAGTCATGCCGAAGCATCGCCCGAGACTGGGTGCACCAACTGATGCTGCGATATCTCACAGCGTACTCAATCAACCAGAAGACGTAGATGCGTCTAGTGGGCTTACTGCCCTCATCGGACGACTTCGGACGTATCCGCATAGTTTCGACCAGGATGTCCGATCACTCTGGCCGAAGCATCCCGACATCGTTCGCCGCTCACGCTATATAGAGCCTCAGCCTCAGACGACGTTGTGCGAGTACCACCTGCCGGTATCCTCTTCACTGGGTTCGACTTGTGGCCTATCTCGATCAGGATGTCAGCGACACTTCTGTTAATGGGGTTGCAGCTGTCCAGCTAAACAGCAAGTCAATGACGCTCGTCGAGCGCACATCAGCACAGGATGCGCTGCTCGCGCAGAACGACCTCCTCACCACGAAAGATTCAAAGACGGCTCGCACTACATGAATCCTGCTGATCCCGTGCTGTTTGATGATTGAAAGGGTTCTGGACGGTGAACAGACACCTGTCTATATCTTATCGGGGCCGGGGATTCGCTAGCTTCGACGAAGATTGAAGACCGCCCACCACCCTTGAAGCCCAAATTATCGAACAGAGCTGTGTTTCAGCCGGATGAAGCGAACGGCGCCGAACGTACATGCTTCATGCAACGTACCTCGCCTCCCTAAGAAACTAACAAACATCAGGCTTCCTACGCGATGTCAGCAAGAAGTCCGGTCTCGCCCATTCAAGCAAGCAATGTCGCCGACTCAAAGCCTTGAACAACCAACTCTGACGTCAAACATCGTCCGCCGGATCCGTATTGCCCAGCCAAGACGGTCGTTAAGTATGTTCGCGTGTCCCAAACCCAATGGAGGCCATACATTCTAGAGACTAGGAGACTCTCTTTCAGCATCTCAAGGCTGTGTAATAAGAGACCGTATTGCATTGTGCTGCACCAACGTGCAATGAAAATTGAGACTATAGTGATTGCGGAAATTGCCCTTGCCAGGGACACCGCACAAGATCTGCAGTAGCTGCTACAACGCTGACTGAGTCTGTCTGAACAGCTTTGCCGCTCACTTTCGGCGTTATATCGCGCAGAGGCCGCCCTAGGCTACCTGGTCTTTGGAGGTTCTTCCTTCGGCTCTGGTGGACCTACGGACTTGTAAGCAGGCTTGTCTTGCTCGTCTTGACACGGCTGACAGGCTTCCTGTGTTAGACTGTCTTTCCATAGTGGTTTTTCTGGCTGGCGACTTCTAGGTGCGCCAGATATGCCTCTGCTCCTGTTCGCCGGATAGGCTGACACTCCCCGTCTGTTCTAGTTCTTCAAGAAGCAGCTCTATACAAGCACTTTTCACGGCCCCATCCATAGGCGATGTACACGGATCTCAAGCAAAGAGTTGAGACGAGAGTACGCAAGAAGCAGGCTATTACATTGAATCGAGAGAAGCAAAATGTCTATTGTACATCACATCATCCAATCATACAATTTCTTGATCTCGAGCTTCTGGAGAGCAGCCTGCCCATCGACCTTGAAGGAGACGACGGCGACAGGCAAGACCTGCTCGGAAGTGCGGACACACTGTAGCAGGGGCAAATCAGATGGAGCTGTGACGCATTGTGGAGAGCTTACAGTCATGCCCAGCAGATTGTAGGCATCGTACTCGTTGTGTCCGACTTCTCTTGCGGAACTCTGCAGATCTGCACTATTATGAGTAGTGCGACCGAGAAGAACTCGACAAACAAGTAGCTTGTTGTCGCCCTCGCAATCTTTGAGACTGTCAGCCGGATTTAGGTAGAAGGCAGGGCGAGACGGACAGGGAGCAGCTACGAATGGAGCCGCGTGGAGATAGACACCCCTTCCAAAGGTGGTGCCCTTGTCAGTACCAGGAGGTGTGGACTTCAAGCCATTCTCAAGGATGGCGTAATGATTCTGCATACGCGTTCCATGAAAGAGGCTGCGAGCATCTCAGTACGCGATAAGGGGACTCGGAAAACCTTATGTACAGTGTCTCATCCACAGATCTGCCCTGTGCTTTCAGAGCTTGCTTCGCTGCCTCGAATCGGCCCTCCAGCTTAGCGGAAACCTTGGGAAATTTGACTGCCGCTTGACTCAGTACAAAAGCTGGGGCATAGCATCAATTGCTCTCACTCTTCTCAATTTCCAGGCAACCGAGCCCAAAAGGGCTGGCGGTGAAGGCATGTCTGACTGCTTCCTCTGTGGTGATCATTATAAGATGTTTAGTGTAGAACAGAAGGGGAGTAAGGCAGTATAAAGAGGAAAGACCAGCAGTATGCTGCACTACCTATGCTCGCATAGGCGATCCGTTCTTCACAGTGCGCCAGAAGTTGTCTGACAGAAAGCTCGGTGCCCGGGCAGAATCCGAAATTTCCGACAAGGATCTCATGGGTTAACTTCATCTGAGGTGCTACGGGCCATTCGAGTTCCGTCTTGGTTACCAGAGAATGAGATGAGATGCGGAGGCCGTCGCGGGAGCTCGCTGGAAGTACCGGATCAGCGGTCGCAAACTGTCTTCTTAAAAATTTCGTTCAAAGGGTCTTCTTGATACTTTCTGAATTTTCTTGCACACACTGATCTTGCACAATCATGTCTGCGAAAGTCGTGTTCAATGAAAGGGTCATCCTGGCTCTCGTGCAAGATCCGCACATCAACGGTCTTCTGGGCCGCAAGAATGAACAGCTCTTCCACAGTACGGAACAAATCGTTCTGACTGCGACGAACAGCTAATCCGAGTTTACTAGTCGCGGGAGTTCTGATGGATCTGGACTATGCCATTTCAGTCCGGGGTATTGACAAGCACATGCCAAAGATGGGGTTAGCTTCGAAGGATTCGAAAATCTTCAAGCGGGTATGATGAAGTTGAATGGATGTATGGATCCAGCCTGACGATATATTGCAGTTCGAGGCTATCATCATAGCAGAGAAAGCGGCCGAAGCTGCTAGAGCTGAAAGCAGGAAAGGCTCGTAAGCGTTTACTTCTGCTGTATCAATGATGGCAAGTCTCATGACACTGCCATTAGGCAGGGCAACTGGGATAATATAGATCGCTTGTTCTTAGCGGAGGATCTCGCAGGATGGCGCGGCTGAGATGTGTGTCGCCGTTGTAACCTGAGTGATGCAATATACATCAGCTCGAGCCGTATGGCAATCCGTTGGGAATCGAAGTATGCGTGGGTCGGAGTTTGTTCGATAGAAGGAGGAAGTGCATAGCCAAGGTCATGAGCAAATTGTCTTTCTGTCTTGGCGAGTATTTAGTCTGTACCAATATCAACGCTCTCTATGCACGACTTTCGCATCCATCAGTACGTACGAGCATCACAGCTGGACGCGACAGCGGACCTCTTGAACCAGCTCGACTGCGACAAACTCTTTCCAGCGACAGGGCTTCCAACAGCATATGCTCATTTTGAAGCGCAGTAATATCCAGCCCACGAGCTGTTGCGAAGCTACGCAAGCTGGAGAATAGGCGGAGCAAGATTCGGCCCAGCGACATGGACGGCAAAGATACGCAGCGAAACAGCTCGTTATATGTTAGAACCAGGGTGGAGCAATGCAAGATGCATTGCAGCACAAGCGCCATCGCTGCCGGCCTTCTTGCAGCGTCCCCAGAAGCCGCGACCGCCTTGGACTGACCGCCTGTTGCATCCTCTGCAGCCTTCTAGAAGCTGGCGCTTCCTTGGGCGCTAACACCGGCAAGATTTACAAGCAGCTGCGAACGGACTGCTTCCTTCTGGCCTCCTAATACTCCATTTCTTGGTCATCCTCCTTCCCAGGCGGACTTTGGTCATGAAGCTCTTCGGTCTGGCGCGCGCGCGGCCGGAAGTGTGGTTTAGGCAGCAAAGACGGATGCTGTATGCTTACAACTACTACTTTCTGCGAATCTGCTGACATTCCAAGTCTTCTACGCAGGGCCGCTCAGGCAGAATGTGGACTCTCAACACCGCGCCTATTCCGCCCCTGCGGCTGTTCTATCAGCAGCAATCACCAAGGCTACACACCGGCAAACTTTGCGAAGCCGGAAACCCCTCCCTTTCGAAACATCAAGGTACTTACGCCTGAAATCTTCCAAGTCTTGGTGACATTAGCTAATCGCCTTTGTATTTCTTTCAGCTTAGATCGTATACATTGAACGGCTCTATCTAATAAGCCTACTTTCGGCTGGATCTGATGCTCGACACCTTTCCACGTTAAAGCTGGCTACCTCTCCGTACGGCGCATCCACCGATAGAGGATGTAGATCTACCTTTCCACCCTCTAATCGAACTCACTCCGATGAACATGCAAGTCAGCCCTTTATCTCGCGCTTACACCAAGCTGTTCTCTTGGTTGACCTGCAGTCGATGAGTTTTTCGCTGTACACGCAGTACTCGACCAAAAACTGATACTTAATGCTTCTTCAGACTGATTACGGCATACAAACAAGCCTCGATCACCCATACGATGGCCTCCTTCATTGTTGTGCTGTTTTGCGGACAGATCGAAGTCCGCCCCATCTGTCAAGTGTGGGCACGCAGCGACAGCAAGAAGCACATGCATTCCGGACTGTCGACGTACTCTGGCCGTTCCAGCAGCGAATCTTCACTATCCTTGATATTCTGGTGTACAAGTCGCAAGTGCTCGACCAATATCGAGTAGCAGTCATAGCAGCTAAAGTTGGAGACAGACAGTAAGTGTACTAAGGTGCTGACATATGTGAATCTGGCGGAAACCGATGGCTGCATAAGCATTCGCAAAGGTGAGCTGGTAGATCCCAAGCAGTTGCAGTCTGGCAGTGTGACACTAATGCAAATGCTATTGTTACAGTAGATATTCAACTTCACGATGACTCACGCGAGCTGCCGAAACTCTACATGCCGATTTTCTGGCGCCAGCGTGAACACGTCTGGCGGCCAAGCTAGCACTCCTTGGCCCCTGACCTGTTCGAAAGATTTATTCCTCCACCTCCAACATCTACTCCCAGCTTCATGGTCCTTCCTGAATGTCTGCCATAAGATCTAGTTTGATCTTCTGCTAAAATCCGCTGACGAACCCTACCCTTTCGCCGGGTAATGTATACACAGCATCGTTAAGCGGTGTCAATCAACTAATCAAGGCCACGCCAAGCTGTCTCGAAGAGTACAAGCTACGTCAATTCAGCCATGCCTGCCGATCTCGCCTTCATACTGTGAAGGCGGTATATCGGGACTGCCTTCAACAAGTACACACAAGAGATGACTCGTATGCAAAGCTGGCAGCGGATTACGTACACAGCTGCCCTCTAGCACACGGCTGCCCTCTAGCAGAACTTCTGCCTGTTTGGCTGGTTGAGCTCGGCAACTGTTCAGAGCACTCGAGCAGCTGTGTGGAATATGTACAATGTCGGTGTTGGATGTCTCCATTGCGCGGAATATCAGCGCCTGCAGTCAGACTTCCTTCGGAACATGCCTAACTCGACTTTGCCCAAAGCAAGGCTTTACTTATGCTTTTCTCGATTATAAAGCTACTCAGATTGATCAGACTGACCTTCTGAGCCATCACAGACAGAGCTTATGGTCAATGCCTTGAAAGCTAATGACATTCCTGGCGCCGGGTCAGAGCCGAGAATCCCAACGGCGCCCGGTCTCTCCGTCTGACAGCGCTTGAGACTTTACCAGCTTCTTCGAACCAATGCTTCAGGGAGAATACAGCATAGAGGACTTCTTCGGGCTCAAGACACCTGAGAGAGGACGATAGCACAAGAAGCTCTTCTGCAAGCTATGTATGGAACGGGCAAAAGACTATGCCGCCGATAAAGCAAATTATCTCTCAAACAAGCACGATAGAGAGTTGACTGCTGATCAGCGACATGAATGCCTTGATGATCTGGAGGCCGTGCGAGCCAAATCATCCTTTCCAGCTGACGTATCTGGCTCTGTAGGCGTTGGTTTTCCGCAAGCACCCTCTTTTTCATCTCATCTCATCTGGATCTTCATCTCAATCTCATCTCTTTTCGGCTCGACTTTCTTCATCTCGTTCGAACTCGACACGGAACGACAATGCCGGGACCGTGCACTGAAACACCACGCGAGGTCAAGCCAGCACAAACAGATCTTCGTTGTCGACGAGCCCGTTCCGTGTTCTGAAACACACGGAGGCCGAGCTCGGGCCGCCCAAACCTAGTGAACGCACACAAGGCACCATCTCATACTCTTGAAGCGAGACATCAAGATGAGAATCCCCGTGCGTATCCAACAGCTAGCGCAATCGAGGGACACAAATACATGATGCGACACCTCCTTTTCTGGATCTTCTTGTCCCTTCTTTTTCTTCTCTTCCTGGTCGTCTCGCTCGCAAAGTGCAGGACTGAATCTGGCTGCTGCTCGAAGGAAGAGAAGAATTAAGCGAGTGTCTGGACGTGCATAGTATGAATAGATGCATGACTATCATGCTCCTCCTCCTCCTCTTCCACCGCACCTGACCGACATGACTGACCTCTCTTTGTCTGCTGCAGCCGTCTACTATCGCATCATCTACCTCATATTCGCTTTCGTATAACACTCCTCTTGATCAAACGGGCAAAGGCTTGAAAAGGAATCGGTCGAGCTTACGATCCTCTCACACTCAGCCTTCGTCTTCTGCAGAGTCGGTTCGTAAAGTCAGATTGAGGCTGGTAGGAGGAGTCTAGGTGAAAGATACGCAGGATCTGGTGCGAATACTACCCCATTTCTTCTCAACGTCCGACGTACCTCAAAGTGGTCGATCTTCACGGACCTATCTTCGATCTGTCTGCACAACCCTTCGACTTCTTCTCTGTTCTCTGCTTCTTTCCCCTTCGACCTCGTGTCCTATCCTACGTACCTCTATATCAAGAAGGCACGCTTTGGCCGTTGCTACACCGACATTGCGACCAAAGGCAGTCGTAAAAAAGGCATTCAGCATTGGAGAAGAAGGCACATAGGTCGAGAAGCAGTCGGAAAGCGAGTTCTGCCTGATACAAGCTCCGCTTCTACTCGCTCTGAAGCATGAGAACCTTCACACCCAAGCCTCGAGCTGGGTTGTGGGTCGCTCCGCTGCTCTCACGCAAGAAGAAGAACAGAGTGGAGAAGCGACACTATTCCTCTCTTCTGTCCGCTTCTCTTCCTGATGCGACCATCCTATGTCTCCTCCTACTGGTTTCGCTTCTTCTCTTAAGCCCTGGCGCAGTCGCTTTCGCTTCACTCGATATTATCATCTCTTTGATTTTCTTAGAATGGGTAAATAGCTTGACATTCTTTCTTGAGCCTGCTTTTGAAAACTTTGAACTGACCTAGTCGGTTTCTGTATCGTGCAGCTCGTCTCTGTCACTTCGTTTCCTACTACCCTTCTTCTATTCTCCTTCCAGCTCCTACCTGTGGTCAAAGCAGCTGGATCGGCTTCTGGTAGATCTGCCCGCTCTCCGTCACTTGACATACCTATCGTTATCGCATCAGCTGCCGCCGGAGGGAAGATTGCGGCTGCCTTTCGAAAAAGAAAGCACGAATCTCCAGAGGACAAAGACAATACGCAAGATACACAGCCTCCGCCGGCTGGACAACTGGCAGCAAA
The DNA here is from genome assembly GCA_001600175.1 of Erythrobasidium yunnanense. Classification (NCBI taxonomy): domain Eukaryota; kingdom Fungi; phylum Basidiomycota; class Cystobasidiomycetes; order Erythrobasidiales; family Erythrobasidiaceae; genus Erythrobasidium; species Erythrobasidium yunnanense. Next base: position 2,025,336 of record BCJC01000001.1, read on the forward strand.
GAGGATAAAGACAAAGCAGCAGACACCTCCCGCGAGAGCCCCTCCTTCATTACCTTCGACTACCGTCATTAATCCCTCTCTTACACGACTACCTCCGCAACTCTCGACGCCAGCGGTCGCAGCTTCCAGAACAACAGCTCATCGTGTCGCTCGTAGCAGCAATGATGCGTCGACAAGCAAGAAACGCAAGGATGATGAAGGAAAGAGTGGAACAGATGGAGGCTCTCAGATGAAGAAGAAGGTGGCCACGGCAGGAATACAGAACCGAACGAAGCATCAGGATCATCTGGAGAGCAACAATTCGCATGTTGCGGGAACGGCTTATCTGAATCAAAGGAAGGAAAAGTATATCATGATAGATCCTGAGAAGACCAGTATATGGATCAACCCGAAGCTCTCCCGAGAAGAGGAGGTATCCGCGCTACAAGCTCGTCTCGATCAAGTCAAGAGGGAGATTTCAAAGGAGAAGTGTCTGAGGAATGCCTCGGCGCGTTCATCCGTTACTTCTGCAGTCGATAGCAACGGAGAGAAGATCATTGCCGAACACTTCCGAGGTGCTGTATCCCCATCCTCGCCTGACTTCTCTGGATCTTCTCCATACCTCCAGAACGCTTCATCTATGTCTTCTTTCACTTCGTATGACTCTCGTCAAAAATCAGAAGGCTTGACTATGCCTTCAGATCTTGTAGAAGACGCGCAGCCCGCTGCTGCATCTCCTCGATCAAACCTATTCCTGACAACGGTAGCCAAAGCTCCCAGTTTTGCCTCACTTCTCCATACATCAATATCCAAAATCGTCTCTACCCCACGCAACCCTGTAGAAGTCGCAACAGCAAAAGCTCGTACGCACTCTCCATCAAGTAGCTCCGGCGACTACGTCGGAACATCCTCCTCCCTGCCATCTCCTTCTTTACTTGGTGCAGCAGCTTCGAAGAATCATTCAAGGCTTCTCGTAGCAGTTTCGCAGCCTCTTGGACCTGCCGAAGCCTGCAATCTAGGGACCTGTGCCTGTCTCGCGGCCTAGCACGATACGTAAGAGCTGCAGTCCATTGCTATGAACGAGTCTATGATCTGTGGAGCATAAACACACGTCTGTAACTTGCTTCAGCGAAGCAAAGTATTGCCTACATCGGGAGGCCGTGCGGATTTTTTTTTTTTGTGTATATAGTCGCGTTGTACAAGTTAATCTATACAGCGAATGAATATGTGTGTTATACACTTGAAATGAGTTTATGGAGATGCGGGTGCTGCATCAAGACTAATCTGATCGGTCAATTTATCTATGTCTTTCTCTGTGATATCAGGAAGGGGATTGCGACTGAGACGTCGACTTCTGATGAATTTGAATAAGTGATGGATGGCCGAAGCGCGTCCGTAAAGCATGCCCATATCGTCTG